>JBBYHH010352663.1:0-12108 GCA_038382905.1 Daphne laureola | reverse complement strand
ACCTCTTCGATCTCAATCTCCTCTCAAAACCCATTCACTCGTCATCATTCTTCGCTTACGAAAACCCCGCCGTCTACCACCAAGCGGGCACCTTAAGGCCAGAGGCAGCCGACACGTGAAGGTCGAAGGTGGCACTCAAGGTCGAAGGAGGCCTAGATCCAGAGCATCACTCCTCCCTACTACTCGTGAGGGCGCGATGGTCGAGCTAGGAGGCGTGCGGTGAGGTTGTGAGGGACGCGTGATGAACCCTCACCTTGCCACCCTTAACTTAGATGCCTTACCCTTCTGGCTGCACACTAGCCTCACCATTGCCCTGAATCCTCCACCTCCAGACTCGGCAAAAGGTAGCAGAGTAACAAACAAAAGGGAAAGCAAATAGCTTGTTGCGAGACAGGTTATGGTAAGGTGGTCGAGTTGATCACGACAAAGCAGTGAGGTAAGAGGCAACTTGATACCCAAGGCGAAGCGGAAAACACAGGGACAGGGGAGTGAGGCAAAAGGCAACTCGATAGCCAAGGGGAAGGGACAAACACCAGGAGGTAATAGGGCTAGGTTAAACTATGTGTGGTGATGAGTTTGATTCATATTTATGGAAAGTTTAGGGGTTAAATTGTTACAGTTAAAAATAATAAAGTAAAATTAGTGTAAAATTTTTCATGAAATAAAATGTAGAAAGTTTTTTTGGACAACCCAAAAAGGAAATTGTAACAACTTTTAGGGGACGACGAGAGCATTTGCAAAGTCCTTCATTGAAAAATTATTTACCTTCCTCATTTGAACAACTGCCAGAACCTGAAAAGCTACATTGGAAACCAATGTTTGTTGCGCGCCAGAGAAAGATGTTTCAGTGTTCTTCCCAAGCCCAACTACAGTCATCAAATGAGAGCTCACTCCAACTAAGATAGGACCGAAACTATCATTGCCAATGCACTGACCAGCCGCGATGAGGACAACACCTGAAGATACGAGCGCTGAGGAGAGAAAACCGCAAGTGTAGGAGGAGAGGAAGTCGCGCTACGCCCACCCGCAAAACAAGATGCGAACGCTAGACGAGATTTATATTCTACAGATTCTGAAAATACCATCTCTATTCTTCAGATAGTTAGGGATTCTAAATTATATACACGAGATTGTTGGGGGGTCGTGAGAATCTACAGAATGGTTTCCCTTTTCCAACCAAACAAGGTATTTTGCGAGATTTCTAAAATCCCTAAATCCGTATTGTTGCAATCGCAACAATCATTGAACCAAACACTCCCTTAATGGGTAATACTGAGATAAATGGAACTATAATAATTTATTCCCTCAATCCCAGAAAAATTGAGATATTTGACCTAACATAGAGATAAGGATGTGTTGAAGATTTGCACGCAAGCTTTTTACTACTATAGACGTGCATAATTTATAAGTTAAAATTGTTCAGAGTCCTAACAAGTCTTCTACATAGTTTGACATACACCAATTCAGTGTGGCTCACTAGCTTCACCATAGGACCTCTGATCAGACTCTACCACTACCAGACTGAAAAGGGTCATAATAAAAACTTAGTAAAAGAGAACCAAACATATAAGACGAAACTAAAAAACACATATTACTATTACTTTCCATCCAGTTTCCACCATGTACCTTCATGAACATGAAACATGTTTGCTTTCTGATAGATCTTCAAGTTCATGGCTGGAATAATTTCATCAACAACAGAAGAATTGAAACAGCTCTCCCACAGCTCGGAATCATGTTCTTGTTTCCCATTTTCTCACAATTTTGAGACCAAGGAAAAAGAATGATACGCCTCCAGACGAAAAATAAATCATTTATACGCATAAGAAGAAAGTGATAGTGGACAAAATAGAATTTTGAAAGCATTCGGTTACACTACAACCGTTTTAGGGTCTATGTTCTCACACCCTCAATGGATTTCATTGCACAATCTGTCCCAGTACAGGTCGATGGTTGTAAGATCCAAGTCCGAATTATTGAAGATTTGGTCAATGGGATGGACTTTGAGCCTAGTTACATCTCCAATTCTTCATGTTATGATGGGAACTCGACAGGGTCGGATGAGTCATCACAATTTGAATGAGATGATGAAATTGGTCTGAAGTTCTGAGGTGATGAACACTATGAGATGGGGAATGAACAGTTCAAATCACCATTTTCAAGGTCATTAAATGATATGTACGAATTGTCTCCTTCTTGCAAGTCCGAGGAAGAATACACGAGAACAGTGTAGCTGACTCTACAACCTCTCCATCATCAGAGCATGCATGTACAACAAAGAATCCTCTACAGACAGGTCCTACATCCAAGTACCCCAAATCTTAGAGGCATGCCCCAGATGGATCTCATAATGGGCCGACTTGGAAAGGCCCAATACTAATTAATTCCAAGCCTTCCAAGCCCTTCATTGTCAGACTCATCTCAAGATCACTTTCTCCAACAGACAGTGAAAAAATAAAATATGTAAATCCTCAGAATGCATTTAGTTTAAAGAATTTTTTGAAAATTTTGAGAAAATCAGGAATAAGATGAAAATGTGTTTAGTTGATGATTTCCATTTTCATTTTCGTATGAAAACAAAATCTGTTTTGTTAAGGATTTTGAAAACAACATTTTGATGTTTTCATCCGAAAACACGCGACCATGGACTGTCGTCAGACTACCGCGGACCGTCATCAGGCCACCCCGGGATAGTCGCTGTACCACTGGCGGACAGTCTCCGGACCACCGGCGGACATTTTCCGGACACCGCCGGACCGTCGCTGGTTCGCCGGAATGCTACCGGACCACTGCCAGAATGCCGCCAGGCCACCGTCGGCCGGCGAACTGGCAGTGGTCAGCGACGGTCCGACATGGTCCGACGGCGGTCCAGTGGTGGTCCGGTGGCAGTCTAGCGAACCGGCGACGGTCCAGTGACTGTCCGGCGATGGTCCGACGACTGTTTGGCGTTGGTCCGGCGACTACCGGTGCACTTTACTCTTTTCAAAAAACTGTTTTCAAAATATCATTACGAAACGCGTTTTGAGAAAACTATTTTTGAAAATTACGCATTTAAAATGAAAATTGATACAAGAAATAAAAATGTAAACTGTTTTCATCAACTAAACGCTACCTTAAAGTCTCCGTTTCCAAAAGAAATTTTAGGGGTGCGTTTAGTTTAGAAAATAAAAAATAATATGAAAATGTGTTTAGTTGATGATTTCCATTTTCATTTTCGTATGAAAACAAAACCTGTTTTGTTAAAGTTTTGTGGTGGAATATCTTATAAATAAGAGAAATTATCATTCACTCCCTAAGGTTTTCCATGTCTTCATTTTGCCCCTATATTTTCAGAATTCATTCTTTTACTCTCTAAGCTTTTGGGTAATCTACAAAAAATCCTAGAGGCTAACATCCGTTAATTGTCTTCTATGGATAGTAGGTTAGAAAATTGGTCACTATGTCCCATGATTATTTAAACGCTTGACTTTGAGTGTTGAGGTCAATTTGACTTTAATTTATTTATTTATATATTTATTGGTAAAATATTGTTTTACAAAACTATGTTCATAAACTACAAAAATCAAATTACTATCATTTTTGCGCTAATATTTTAGATTTATAGTTTAAAGTTTTAGTAAAATAAAATCATAAATCAAATACTCAAAATCGTAACTTTCAATAATTTTGGGATAAAGGGTGTACTATTTATGCCAGTATTAAATATGTTAGTAAATGAATTTTTATACCTATATAATGTACTACTATTAGCTTTCATATGACAGTTGTTATTGACAAGAAAACAAAAAATTTCAAGTTACTTTCGTTTTTTTATTATTTCCTTTTGGTCGTAATGTCTTATTGGACTAATCTTAGGCGAATCTGAACTGGGAGATGTACCATTTGAGGTTTTCTCAGAAACTCTTTTTTTGTGTAATGTAGGCATTGGTTTCAAAAGCGTTTTCCTCATCACTGCTCAGCCGCATATATTCAGCAATGGGTACCAAATTTGCTTTAATGAACGCCCTTGCCCCCATTCTGGTCTGGGGTACATTGTTCCTGAGTGGGTTGAGGGGGACGGGATGTTATCAGACATCAAGAAGATATATGGTGTTAGTTCCACCCTTCCCACCACAACTATTGTCTTGCCCTTGAAGCCTGACAAGGTTGAGGTTGTGAAGCAGCAGCTGTCAAATGTTCATCCGGAAATTCTGCTCTTCTTGTTGAAGATTAAACGTCTCTCGGTCAGGGAGGACAATGATGATGCCAAGCAAAACACTGTAAATGCGATTGCTATTACAAGTGAAACTGATGTGGTGGCAAGGAAGAACATTGATGCTGAGTCCTATACCCTGTACCTTGCTGCAGAAGAGAATGGGGGTGCTGTTGGAAAGGAGTGTGGATACTATATGTGGAAGCAGAGATTTCCTGTCAGGCCAGATTGCAGAGTTGAGAGAAGAATGGAAGTTGATTACTGGACTATCACTTTAGCTTTTCCTTTTGATGAGCGTCTCAATAGAGGGATGAGCTCCCCTGGAGTATATGCATTTCTACCAATAGAAATGGTAACTAACTGCCCATTCATTGTCCAGGCAGATTTTTTGTTGTCCTCTTCAAGAGGGACAATACTTTTGGATGATCGATGGAACCAAGGGATACTTGACTGTGTACCGGTGGCCTTCCTTAATGCATTTGTCTCATTGGTTAAACTGACGGATAATCCGCCGGTTTCAACTTTGGTTAGGATGTTCAAGTTCATTCCTGTGAACGATTCTGACTATCAAAAGTTTAACATTGTTCGGGACTCAATCAAAGCCAAACTGGTGGAAGAAGATATCATTCCAAGTGAGACAGCTGTGGAGCAGAAGTTCTTCCACAAACCATGTCAAGTTGCCAGAATATTACCCGCCTTCCGGGACATTCTAGAGAAAGCAAAGAAGGAAAAGGTCGGTTTGCAAAATCTTTCTTCTCATGGACACTATATCTTGCACTCAACTTTTGATATGCCAGAGTATGACAGTATCTTAAATTTTTTGGGGATTGGATTGGTTGAGTCGAAATGGTACTCAAAGTGCATTCGAAGCACTAATCTTGCACTGGGAGTTCCAGAGGATGTTTATGTGGAACTTCTGGTATTCATTGCAAATAAGTGGTGTTCAGAATTTAAAGGCACCGACATCGAGAACACACCACTTCTTAAATATGTTGACCTTAGAGGACATGTATCACTGTGCTCCATAAGTGAAGTCTCCCAACGGAACAGCAGTTTGAAATTGTATTTGTCTGAACATCATAAGTGTACAACTTGGTTGATTAACTGGAACAAGGAGTTCAGACGTGCAGCAGACCATTTCTTCATGCCCAGTAGCACAAGAGATGCTATATTCAAATTTTCCAAGAAGCATGAGGTACTGGAATGGCTTCAGCAGCATGTGGAGGTTGAGGTCATTGATGTGAAGGATTATGCAACATTCCTAAAGGATTATCTCAACTGTGACAGAAAGCTTGTTGTCATTTACCCTCATTTTCTATACCACTCACTGGTGAAAAACTTTTTATCAGCCGGAGAAGTTTCCGACCTTTGTGGTTCCATGCCACTCGTAGATAGCTGTGGCTATGTGAAGACAAAAAGCAATCAAGTCCTAGTTCCTGCTGATGGAAGCAACTGGGCTCATATAACTGATACTAATCTGTGGAAGAATGGAAGAACTACTGTTTTGGCAGAAGACTACTTGCAACGAGCCACTCTTGCAGGTACTTATACACCTGAAAGGGAGCTTCTAAACTTTCTAGAAAGTCACATCGGTGCATCTGATGTACCCCATATATGTGCTCCTAATGTTGGACTCCCAGCTGTAAATGCACCACTGACCAAGGAGAACACATTTTTGCTGTTGGATTGGATCCAAAATCTGACGTATAGAGGTGTTGGTATTTCTTCAAGTTTTCTGGCCAGTGTGGAGAAAGGATGCTGGCTTCGGGTAATGATAAATGGTATCCCTGGCTACAGACCTCCATCGAATTCCTTTTTCCATTCCTCATCTTGGGGAAGTATTTTGCAGAATGGTTCTGTGCTTGTTGACATTCCTCTAGTAGACAAATCCTTCTATGGTGATAGGATAAATAGTTACAAGAAGGAGCTAAAAAGGATCGGGGTTGTGTTCGAGTTTGGAGATGCTTGTGAATACATTGGTAAGCAACTAATGTCACGAGTTGCTTCATCTACTTTAACAGGTGATCATGTGATTTCAATTCTGAAGTTCATCAGGTATCTACGGGAAAAATATCTTTCCCCTGAAGACTTCATTAGAAGTATTAGTGGAGTGGTTGAGGACTTCTCTAGGTGAAAAATCCCCTAAGGGAGCTGTTTTATTTGATGAGGAGTGGAAAGTTGCAGCACAAATCAGTGGCATTCCCTTTATCGAGGATGCTTATTATGGTCAGGAAATCTTTCAGTTCAAGGAAGAACTTAAGTTGCTTGGCGTTATAGTTGGTTTCAGTGGCAATCACCAGGTTGTTGTTGACCACATTAAATCCTCATGTTTATCTGATCTGAAACCTGAAGCTTTGCTTTTGGCACTGAGTTGTATGCATTGTCTACCATCATCTGGTAGAACTGTTGAATGTCTTAAATCTGCTAAATGCTTATTTACGAATCTGGGCTACAAATATCCTGGTGAATGCTTTCTACCAGATCCTGAATGGGCCTGCCTTCTCCAAATTTTTGGTGGTTTTGCAATAATTGATTCTGGTCATTATGGAAGTGACATCTTCTTGTACAAAGATGAACTGAAGAGAATGGGTGTTATGTTGGATTCTGATAAAGCCTTCACACAATTTTGTCACTTGTTTAAGAAGCAGGCATCATTGAGTTCCATAACCAAGGAGAATGGTTTTTCATTCTTGTCATGTTATAGAAAGCTCAAAAGCTCAAAGGGACTTAAATTTCCGGAGGAGCTGAAGAGATGTATCAGGGAGGAGAAATGGCTGAGGACTAAGCTTGGTGACTTCAGATCACCGAGAGATTGTATTTTGTTTAGTCAAGTGTGGGATGCTATCTTTCCAATAACTACTCTTCCGTTTATAGATGACACGGACAAGTTTTATGGGAAAGGAATTCATGAGTACAAGGCGGAGCTGAAGCTGATGGGAGTTGTCATTGAGCTACAGAAGGGCGTGAAGCATGTGGTTTCTGGTCTATGTCTTCCTGATGATCCTGCCCGCATAACCCCTGCAAATGTACTCTCGCTTCTGGAGTGTGTGAAAGTATTTTTGGAGGGCAGTAATAATGACTCTTTGCCGGAGACATTCTTTAAGAAGATATCTAGACAATGGTTAAAGACGACTTTTGGATACAAGAGTCCCAAGGAATGCTTGTTGTTGGATAATAAGTTCATGTTGAAACAGATGGATGGGCCATTCATTGATGAATCATTTTATGGTTCCAGCTTTAACAGTAGTTACAAGAAAGAGCTCATGGCATTAGGTGTTTCAACTGATGTGGGAAAATGCTGCAAATTACTTTTAAGCCACCTTCAATTTCATTCAGATTTTGAAACAATCTGTGGAGTTTATGATTTCTTTCAAGAAGTTGAGTGGAAGCCTGAAAGTGAAGCTGTTTCTGCTCTAAAAATCTGGATTCCTCTTGGATGTGACAATGGTTTCTGGGCTAATCCTAAAGAATGTGTTCTACATGATAAAGATGGCCTCTTCAGTACGCATTTGAATGTTCTGGAAAAGCACTACAATTTTAAGCTCCTAATATTTTTCTCCGGTGCATATGGAGTGAGATCAAATCCTGGATTTGAAGACTTTTTAGACCTTTGGAAGACTTGGGAAGAATCAGGACAACTGCTGTCACAGGCCACGTGTTGCACATTTTGGAGCTTTTTTGTGAGAAGCCAGAGCTCAGCAAAGGTGAAAGAGCTTGCTGATAAACTCTTAAGGCTTCCTGTGGAATCAAATTCAGAGGAGGTTATGTTATATGACAAGAGGGACGTGTTTATTGCTGATGACCTTGAGCTGAAGGAACTCTTTGATCAATCTTCCACTCATCCATTATTTGTGTGGTATCCTCAGCAAAGCTCATATTCCTTACACAGGAATGATTTGCTTGACCTGTACCAGAAAATTGGTGTTCGCAGAATCACAGAGTCGGTTCGGAAGGAAGATGTGTCCTTGCTTGATGGCCAGGACTTTAACCAGGTAAATTTTATTAACAGCAGTATATATTTTTTCTTTTTTGCATTAAAAACCATAAAAAATACACCAATAACTCAAAAAGAGTGTTGGGCAGAAAGTCCTAACACAAAAGCTTACACCTAAATCATTTAAGCAGGTAAATAGTCGGGATATTTGGATCAGAAAGGGGATGGTGAGGCTCATTCTTGCATTTCTAGCCAGGCCGGCCTTGAAAATGAAAGTAAAAGAGAGGCAAGCAACACTTCAGGGCCTCCTTAATACAACTGTCCTTGAAACCAAGGAGCCCATCTTGGTGAGGTACAGTTTGACTCTTTCCTCTGAAAAGAGCCTTACTGTGCAAGCAACCAGATTCATTCGTTGGGACAGGAACAGTTCAAAGCTTTTCACCGATAAGCTGGATCGAACCTCTGGAGAGAAGGATCGCCACGAGTACGCTACATATTTCTCCCAAGCGATAGCTGAGGGAATACTGTGGCAGAATGAAGATCAGATTGGTTCGCTCTCGGATCTTATCAATTTGGGATTTCTTGTTGAGTTCAATGAAGAAGCTGTCAGTTTTCTTCTGAAGTTCAAGAATCTGGAGGTGTTTAAGGAGGATGAAGGTTTCGTGTCTGCTGCTTTCGATTCAGCATAGCTGGTGGCAAAGAAGTATCCTGCTTAAGTCAATACTTTCCTGCTTTTTTTCTTTTCCTGTTAAAAATGTGTGTGCTTGTGCGTGGTATAAAGTAAAAATGATGTTCGATCCTGAGTCCTTTTTTCTTTTTAACTTCAAATCTTGGCTGGATGATCACTTATGTTGGTTTCGACTGCAAGTTAAATCGCATTCTGTTTCTCAGGTGACTTTAGAGCTTGAATGGAAAAAAGGGTTTACATTATATGAAGCCTTCTGCCTTTTCATTGCAGAAGTACTAGTTGTCATATTGTGTTACAGGGGCATCATGTATCAAATTACATGAAACTCTCATTTCCTGACCCTGCTATAGAGCAGAAACATGGCGGCAGCAGCAGCTTTAAGCAGAATGGGCTTTTTCAGGCAATTTCTGTTGGCTAATTTTCGATGAACGCGGATTGTAGCATGATCCGACATTGAGCAAGAGTATCACAGGTCTTCCTTTGCCTATCACCCCCTTCAATTTCCTCCTGCACTTGTTTCTTCTGCTCTCTCTTGTCCTCTGCACCTGCAACAACCAAATGTATGGACAATATATGCCATTTGTTTGACATAAGTAATTTAAGTCATGGTTTAAATCCAACTTAATTAGTATATACGGAGTAATATTTTCTTTTAAAATATATCTTAAAATCTAATGAAATTGAGAATGGATATCAAATTTTTATTACATTTGCGAATTAATCTGTTGGATACGAAGCCGAAAAATGATTTATGTATAATAACCAGTTGGATTAAATAATTTATGCTATAAAAAAGGTAGAATTCATTTTCGATTCAAGTAAATTTATCTTTTAAATGTATATTTATCCAGTTATAAAAGCGAATTACCTCACTGGAATTCAGGAGTTCAGCGTCTGGTTGAGCAGAAGAAACCGGTTCTTCACTACAATATTCTGGGGCCGAGGCTGTTGAGAAATCGCTGTCTTCATCGTTCTCCATCGAGTTATTGCAGTAAACTCTGAAGCTTGGTGATCCATGGAAGGCGAATTTCGGATCGAAATCACCGATCATTCTTCCAGGTTTCACCTCTCCCTCTGCCTGTTCTTCTGTGTCCTTCTTCCTCTCATGCTCAGCTTCCTGTACCAACTTGTCTATGGTGATGCCCGCCACGGCCTCATCATCATCTCCATCGTATTCTTCCCATATGTCCTCTCTTTCAGGGGACTTGAAGCTGCATTCCGAAGAAGAAAAGCTCTTCCTTGCGGTCCAAGCCTCAATGTCATCTAATGTAACCCCGCTCATGAGCAGTTCCTTCTGGGACAAGGAAAGATTAATCGTTGGATTTTTCTTCATGAACTCGTCGATCCTCCGTTCCGACGGAGGGATGGACGTTACCCGTGACATCTGCGCGTCGCCGCAGCCGCTGCCACAGCCGCCTAGTCTCGAAATCCGGCAACCCATTAAGGCTCGGTTTGGGAATCAGTATTAAGATTAGCGTGCGAGAGAGGTTGAGAGATAGATACCTCCCTCAAGGCTAAACGTTAATCCTGTTCCCAAACTGAGCCTGGAGCTCAATTAGGTTTGGTTTGGAAATTTGGAACTTTGAGCTAGGGTTGTGGGATTTTTCTTTTTTGGCGTTTCTATGGATGGATTTATAAGAAGAGAAACAAACTTTTCTATTGAATGCATGGTTGTGTTTGGAGAGCTGTTATTAATTTTTATTTATTTGTTGTCTTAACCTTAAGGTTCTGGGATTTCTGTTCTGTGGAGAAGAAGTTTTGGCCGTTTTGATTCACCATATTTAGGATCGTTAGAGAAATGGAAAACAGACCAGGAAAGGGAAATTGGTTGAGTACATAATATTTCTGGCCTAGAAATTTCAAAAAATTGAATTTCATTATGAAGAAAAATATTTTGTTTCGTTTTAAATGACATATTCTCCTTCTGTACTCCATTGATACATACATTTGTTTTTGTTATTTGACAGTATTTAATCTAGGTCCAGGTTAAATTGCGCACGACATATGTGTGCGCATAAGCATTTCGATAATTTACAAGTTTGTCACTCGTGTCTTGTGATCGACATAGTTATCTTGACCGATCAACATTAAATGTCAATCAGTATGATGACTTATTTCGATCGACATCCCTAAAATAAATGTTGATTTGCATGGTAATCAGCATTGATTTACATAGTGATCAACATCTCCTTACATCTGATCAGTATCATTGTCGTGTGTGATCAATATTAAATGTTGATAAGCATGATGAATTGTTTCGATCAACATCACCATAATAAATGTTAATTGATGATCAACATTGATTTATATGGTGATCAACATCTCTTATACCTGATCAACCTCATTGTCGTGTGTGATCAACATTAAATGTATGTTGATCTATCTTTTATGTATGCTGATCTAACTCAGATCAGCATGACTACTTACTCCGATCGACATGACTACCTACTCCGATCAGCATTGGAAAAAACAGATCAATATGACTACCTACTCAGATCGACATGTCTAATTACTCCGATCGACATGACTCGAAGCAAATCAACATGACAACCTACTCCGATCGACATGACTACCTACTCCGACCAGCATTGGAAAAAACAGATCAACATGATTACCTACTCAGATCGACATGACTAACTACTCCGATTGACATGACTCGAATCAGATCAGCATGGCTACCTACTCCGATCGACATGATTACCTACTCCGTTCAGTATTAGAAAAAACAGATCAACATGATTACCTACTCAAATTATCATCATTTTCCCCATATTTTTTAAGTCAGAAAATTTTCAAATTTTCAAATTTTCAAATTTTCATTGTTTGCAAGTTTGGTGGTTCTGGAGTTTCATAGCGGGCAAACTCTGGTGTTGTTTATGTTGCTCAATTTGACAAGTTTGGTTTTCAGCAGCAGATCTGAAGTTCACGGCAGAAGCGTTGTCGAGTCTAATGGAAAGTTTCGCTAGAGGTACAGTGACATGTTTTGATGGTGGTTGGTTTGTTGAGTTGTGTTTCGTAGTGGTTTCGGAGCTGAAGAGACGGAGTGGAAGCTCCGCCAGATGTCACGGCGACCGTTGCTGGCGAGATGGACGCGCAGTCTTATGCGTAGAGTCTACGCAGTGCGTATCGTATAGCTACTCTTTAATCTATGATTTCTTTCATCAGTGTTTAGGTATTTTAAGTTAAATATTTTTTATCCATATCATAAGTTGAAGTATAAATTTTCTAAATAAATTTTTATAAATGTTTTTCACTATTTATCTTTATAAATATTTGAATCAAACTCTGAATCTT
>JBBYHH010352662.1:0-20602 GCA_038382905.1 Daphne laureola | reverse complement strand
ATATGTGTATAATTTAATAGAGATTCGGTGAATGGAAATAGGATTGGCATGGATCATCTCAAATTAAAACCAAAAAAAAAAAAACAGAATCCTTTAATATCGACTACAACTTATTCTCCCTTTTGCCTTTCTCCCTTTCAGCTAAATATGAGGGTTTAAAGTTGGGCTTTTAAAAGTGAAAAATGGAAATTTCCACCACTAATGAGTTTTCAATTTTTTCACTAAAGACCTGACGTGATTTCGGTTGAAGTGAATTCGTCTAATTCATCATGAATTAGGCTAGTTATTCACCACCGATACACCACCCAGTCCTCTCTCTCAAGCCACCTCTTCCTCTTGTCTTTGTGCCCTCTTCTTGCTCGCCCGATTTTGATCGGGCAACCAAGCTTCCAGCATTTGGTTTTGTCTCAGATTTAAACAACCCATAGCCGTATTCACAGAGCATGCGGGCTCGTGGATCGAAGCAACAGTACCCAGCTCCGGAAAATCCGCCTGAAAAAGTCGAAATGAAGCCACAGTAGCCGGAACCGGTGTTGGTGACGGCACAGAGGGCACCGACGGCTGCTTGGCCGCCACCGTATCTCCCCGCCCCTGAACCTGCAACGCACGATCTCTGCTATTTCTAAGGTTGGATCCATCTATGAGATTACCCATACTGATCGGAGCCACCACCATCTGCTCACCGTCTGCAACCACTCTTGTCCGCCTACCTAGAACCACCACTATTCGCCCAACGTCCTGACACACCATCAATTGACAACTGTTAAAACAAAACAAAGATCTAAAGACGAAAGAACACTGAAGCAATCTAGGTCTCACTCTCAGAGATTAAGCGAAGAATCAGATCAAGCAGAGACCAGAAGAGAACGAAACGCAAGACGTTTGAACGAAGTGAGAATCTCACTTTTCTCTGGTCCAGGGCGGCGTTTGGAGGTGGACACCAGATTTCACTTTTCTTCTTTCTTCTTCGATATTGGATGCGAGCTGGGGCTGGAACGCGAGGAGGGGACTGATCATGGAAGCGTGTTCGACGATGAAGCGCCAGTGGATTCTCATCGCCGATAGCTAAGGTCGGGAGTCGATTCACCGAGGGCTGGAGTTGAAGACAAACGGTGGGGAGGGCACGTGGCGAGCTGACCGACTGCCCTTGTAACTCACCGGCGGAGCTAAGGTGGAGGCTGGCGCTTGGGAGGATTCCATCCTAGCTTCTGGGTGCAGCAGGGAGAGAGATGAGGCGAGGGACTTTCCTGGTCTGTGCTCCGACACGAGACGAAGATGCAAGAGAGGGTGGTGAGGATGACGAACTCCGGCAAAGCTTCTTTTTGTTCTCGTTTTTTCACCATTAACTTCTACATTTTTTCACGGATCCTCAAATCTAAAACCTATTTTTTCACAGTAAATTAGAAGAGTAAATTCACTTGTGAAATTGGAACAAATTCGGTGAATCACTTCTGTAAAAAAATTGAGGTTTGAAACCCCCTAATCTCAACATTTCGTATATTTTCTCTCATTCAATTAATCATGAAAGTTAATATTTTATTTACATGAAAAATGGGTAATGTTAACATTGAATTTTACAAAATCTCTAAATTTGTCACTAAATTTGATTTTGAATCAAATATTACCAACATGTTATTAAATAAGTACGTTTTTCATTGGACATTAAATTGTTCCAATTGGTAACGAGATATGCTTAGATGGCCTGGCACTGGGTGGTTACGTTGACAATAACTATATATTTTTTAAGCATCAATTTTTTTAATTTCACCTTAAAGTTTGTAAAAATGACAATTTAACCCTAAAACTTAAGAATTCTATATTCAATTTTCTTCTAAATTTGGCCAACTCTTAGAATAATGCTGGCAGGCAATTTTGCATTTGATCAAACTTAAATGTTCCATATCCTATCGGTGGAGAGTGATCAACCTGGCCAGGTTCTCTCTGTCATTCTATCAACTTGAAGCCCTCGTTAAACAACAGCCCAGAATTTGTCAACCCCAGAAGTGTGTAATCACAAGTACAATGCAATGTATAGGTGGAAACAGACCATTTATATACGTTGAAAAAGAGATGTGCGTAAAAGAATCAAGCACAAACTTTCGGCGCAAGGTACTAGAAGGTTTTAGTTACTTTTTGCAACTGTTGTACATCACTACTACCGTCTACAGCTAATCAGTGCAACAGTATTTGTTTAATTCCAGGTGAAAATAAACAGATCATAACATGTGGATGTGCCGTATCAAACCTTTGTCATACACAAAGCATTCACACTGATGAACTCAACCCAAATGACTTGACTATCGTACTTACTCTCTCAGCAAAGATTTTTGAGGTAATCTTTTTGCCCGGCACATGAAAGGGATTTGAGACGGCATCCACGTATGCAGCATGGAACCTCCTAAAGAACTGTATAAACCAGAGGAAAACATGTCAAAAGAATAGTACAACTTTTGATATTATTATACGGCTTCAAAGCTAGGCAAATTATTACTCAATCTCCAAATGCATAACAAAACAAATCCACATCAAAAAATCGGAGCTAGCATGACTCAAATGGGTTCTGATCTTAAACACCCTACTCCTTATGATTGAATGGTTGTAGGACTTGCATCAGCCTAACAATGCCAAATTAAGGCACCGAAGTTAAACATGACTATGCCTTATCCAGTTATCTGCCTGAACCAAGTAATGGGACCTTTCCTAATAATCAATGAATTTGAAGATGGTTGATTACTTGCTTAAGATAGCGCATTTCTTAAGATATTTTGTGGACTTTTCACCTTGTTGCTTCTTCACTTTCCACTTAAGCTTCACATAGCAATAAACAGTAGCCTGGCTTAATAGCAGCAAGTAGACCAGAAGCATGATATTAGTTCTCGTATTCCAATGACTTGCATTCACCTATTGGCCTCAGAGATATGAGCAACCCGCAAACATACTATTCCCTCCAACCCTCCCTAATTGTTCATGTTGCTACATGAAATCACTTGCATTCACCAATTCAATTATGAATGAGAGGGGGGAACCAAAGCAGGATGAAGGAACTATAATGTTTATGATTTATAACAGCAACCTAACAGATATGCAAACACTGGTGTTCTGAAAATTCGGAGTTGTGATGTTACTGTTGGAGGAGGAATTGACGACACAAAATATGGTGTTTTCACCATAAGGACTCTTTAAATATGGACCTCAATCATGCAGATCATCACAGCTCAAGAAAAAATAGGCAGAACTTGAACTGTAATCCTATTGAGCCCAAGATCAAACCATCTAAAGCAGACTAAAAACACGCATTGTATCCACACACAAAAATGATACTCACATTTCTGACATCTGCGTCCCTGACATCTAAATCTGTGGTCACCACGATCAACTTCACCTTTGTGTTAGTCAAGTAGCCGTACCTGAACACAGAGTAGCCAGCAGATTGAGGACTCTGAGATCCAAAATATGGCAAGTTTAAGGCACACCATTTCCTAAATAAAAATACTACAGCTTACACTTTGTAATTCTCCGTCGGATAAAGCAGACCCAAGAATGTCTCGTTAAGCAGCGGCCCAGATTTTTTAGGATTGTTCACTGCGATGTGAGGCAATACACAAATAATCACAAATCCATTGTTTGGAATCGTGGATCAGGAAGTGGAACAAAGAAGCGAGGAAGTTGGTAAAGCAAAGTGCAATACCTCGCTCGTCGACGACATCGAGAGAACAATGGACGATGTGGTGGAGCTTGAGAGCGTCATCTGCCTCCGTGAAGCTCTGGATGTAGAGTGGATTGTTCTGTCCGATCCATAGCCAAAATGAAGAAAGCTAGAAACAGTCAGGATCTCAAATCTTCACATCGCATGGTAATAATGATTAAGGAATTTTGGAGAGCACCTGATGGCCGACTACGGCGACGCACACGATCATCTTCTATTCTCCGTCAAGAGTCGGCGATGCTCGGCGCAGAGTTATGTTATGAAGAAGAAGAAGCCTGATCGAGATTGCAGGGAGGTCCATCAAGGCTCAATGTAATTACAATTAACTTCATGAGATCTTGGAAGTTACAATTAGGCCCCCAACTGAACTAAACTGGTGGCATAAGGCTTCTAGATGGCACAAGTTCGTCGAAAGTCGGTTTAGGCTTAACAAGTTTTTTATTCCAAAATTCTTATAGTACAAATGTTAAGGAATGGAAAACCTTTTCTAAGATTTTAGAAGTATTTCATCTTTATACATGATTTTTCTAAAGTTTAGAAAGAAAGTTTGTCCAACTCTAAAAATAAGTGCTAGAACCATTAATTCAGTAGGTTGTGATCTTCTGAGCAATAGAAGCATAGTCTTCTTCTTCCCATTGGGAAATGCTAGCACATTACTTACTTAATAATACACTCTTGGTTCCATTAATATACTCCTCCATTAGCATATTTGGATCAACCCCAAATAAATGTTGCTAACACTTCCCTTGCCTATTCTTCCACATGAATTGCAAGCCGTGGTGGTAGTTCTTCTGGGTTTCCCATAAACAGCATTCTAATTGGCTTTTAGTTTGCTCTTAATGGTAGCAATTCTT
This sequence comes from Daphne laureola, assembly GCA_038382905.1. Classification (NCBI taxonomy): domain Eukaryota; kingdom Viridiplantae; phylum Streptophyta; class Magnoliopsida; order Malvales; family Thymelaeaceae; genus Daphne; species Daphne laureola. The sequence continues at coordinate 16,042 of JBBYHH010352662.1, read as the reverse complement.
TCCTCATTTTCTTTCTAATTCAATAACATCGCAAGTTTTACACAAAATCCTCTGTGCACGGTAATCTCTTGATGGATAACTCGTATTGGGATATACATGAAAATGCTGACAACCAAAACAATGAAAGAAGCTTTCACTTCTAACAAAATGTGCATACGTTTACTGGTACAGCAATTACTCGTATGCCATTGCCAACCAAAAACAAACATCAATCATGAAGTACTCTCTTACTCATATAATCAATCCATTGCAGCAACGTGAGAGAAGCAATCTTCCATTTGATTCCACTGAAAAGGATTTCTGCGGTTTCAAAATCCATTATTTTCTGGAATAGTATTATGATTTTGAAGCAGAAATCCACAAAACATAAACACTAGAGAGGAAAATTCCATTGTCATTATAGACAGAAGAGGAGCAGATCTATCAATGGACACAATTTCATTTCACTTTCTACCAAAGCATTTGGCATCATCTGAACCTTGGAATCATACCCTGCTGTTAAAAAACTTCCTCCTCGCAAGGAACCGCGAAACCGGAGGCGTCAGAGCTATCGTTATCGGAACCCGGATCGGGAAAAGCGCCTTGTTCACTAGAACGGCCAAGGCCAGGGCGCCACCAGTTGAAGATGCCAGCTCAGCCGTTCGATTCCTCGTCTTCTGCTCGACGACCACCGCCGTTGATCTCCCGGGATCAGATTCATCGACCCCTACTGCTGATTCTTGAGGAATACTTCCCGATTGCTCGGCATCTTTACTGAATCCAGGGAGATTATACTTTTCGAAGATGGATTCGACGTCGACGTTGTTCCTGATGGCGACGTAGAGTCCGGTGATGGAGGCGGCGGAGACGGAGAGGTGGACCCCTATCGCAAGCTTGCCGTACTTCTTGGCAAGCTCTTTGATACGAGCAGTCATCGATACGGGATTAGATTAGAGAGCTTTGAGGAAAGTGGGCGGCGGTGGAGGATTAGGGTTTTGTAACTTTGTTTTGTTTTGACGGCGAGTACAGGAGAGATGAGAGGAGGATCGGCGAGGTTGATAAGCTGGACTTTCTGAAGTTTCAACCATGCTTGCCCGACGGTCCAAGAAACCACATGAAAGGGAAACCTTCCTTTCTGGTAATTGGTTTGGGCCATCAATAGATTGGGTATATGGGCTTTTGTGGCCTTCCAATCAAATGGGCCGGTTCGACGAAGTCATCGCTTTGGGCCTCATGAGTTATTGGGTCATTTTCTCTCTAGCCCATCAAATGAGTATTTAATTTTAGGTTAGATTCATTATAAGATATAAATTTTATGTTAAAGCGTCACATAATTAAGTTAATGTGTCATCATTTTCAGCTAAGAAGTTGCTATTTTCTAGAATAAACTGTCGTCTAGAATCCAAATTTATATGCTGCTCAAATAATTCTCCTTTCATCTCCTACCAATTAATCTATTAAAAAACAAATCTTTGACAAAAAGTATACTATAATTGACCGTTAGGTGAGAATTGTTTTTAAAAATAGAATAGTTAGGTTATTAGGCATTTAGAGGTGTGAATGACTTGTGTTTTACTAGCATCACGAAAATTCAACGATTTGACGTCAGAGGTGATGAAGAGTTTATTAGGCTTTTTGTTTTCTTGGCCGCTTCTTTTTTGCTTTCTTCAACTCCATATGAAGAATGTGCATCATCATGTACGTGTATATACATACATCCATTGAAATTGAAGCGTCCATTGATTTGATTAAACCAGATGTGATGTGAAATGAACTGAAAGTGCCTCTCTGTCTCTCCTCTCAAAGTCCACTTCTTGCTTGCTATTGTTTTCACTTCCTATGAACCTCGTCACCTAACAACCGCCTTCCCTTCATCACTTTCTCCGCTCTCCTCTGCCTGGTAATTCTCTCTTCTTCTTTTTTTTTCCTTTTTGTTCTTCTTGATTTTGGATTCTTACGCTACGGACATCGGTTTTCTTATGCCGGAGCTTCTGTCTGCGGAACAGATCGGAACTGGGGATTTCTATCGTCTCTACTTCCTTCATTTCCTTCTCTTTACTTTTCCGCAAGGACATGAAAATCATGTTTGGTTTGAACTTAGAACTGATTATCTGATTATTTTTCGGAGACAAGGGATTCTGGATATTAATTTCTCATATCTCACTTCACCTGTTTTGCTGATCGGAACAACATCTATTTCTAATATTGAAAATACCTCCCTTCTTATTCTTCTAATTCGTCTTCTAGTTTCTAATATTGAGGTGGTAGGAGGTTTACTTGCTTCCTTAAGGATGTTCTCATGTCTTCTTGGTTTCTCAGCAACGGGATGGATCCAAATGGAAACGTATATCCAAATTGCCCCAATGCAGGTAATCCCTACCATGAATGTGGTACACACTGCTGGGAGAAGATTGCTCAAGGGAAAGGAACAAAAGGGAGAAAGACGTTAGGTAATGAATTTTTATTCATCTGCAGTTTGTTGGTTTGTCTTCTAAGTTATGTCGATTACTGCTTTCAGGAGCAGATTGTTTTGCTTTAACATTTACAAACCATTTGGAACAGTATGTTTCATTGTTATTTTAACAGTTTCTTGACATTTCCATTAGTAAGCAAATATATAGATATCCACCATAAAAGCTCTGCGTGGCGTTAGTTGCCCTTGATCAACAGGATGTGCTTTGTCTTCCATTATCCCTTAGTGGAATAGATATCATCACGAAAAGAGGACTCAAAGCTGTTTCCTTCTATAGATGCAGCATCAAGTTTATTTTTGCTCTCCACTTCACATAGTCAGATTCTAATACTTTCTTTTTTGTTTTTAATATCGGCTGCCAACTTGCAGTTGAAGACTTTTCTAGTCGTCTTAATAATATCTGTCGCGTAAATTAGTTTTATACAATCTCTTACACTCTTTACTTACCCTGTGTTCTTGCATACCATACCACTCATGAGACTTAAGGTTTAATCTCATATCACTTCCCCCTGTACTTTCAGAAGTATTCGACTAACAAAATACTTACACAGATGCACCTGAAGTGAATTTTAAGGGCCAAAAACGAATATAGGCGTATGAATATTGGTGTTCTGACTCGAATGACTTCAACGTATCTGCATGTGTCTCTTTGCTTTAATCATTTTCCATGTAGCTTGCATTGACATCACAATCTCGGTCATGTATAGAAATGTCATAGTTAGTGTAACTATCTTCGTTTATCATCCTCTTATGAATCATGATACTATTTCATGCACTTAAGAGAACTAACGGTGATGGTATTTTGGAATTTCATCTCATCCGTCATAATAAGGTCTATGGCACGGACCCCACTGTTGCTAGATTTAGTTGTAGCATGATTGATGATAGGTATGACCTGAAACAATCAGGAATATTTTTAAATTTCTTCCCAAGACTCCTGGTAATATCATTGAACACACGATTGCATTACAAGTAAAACCTTGATTTGTCGAAGAATTGATGCACAGAATGCAGGAGGAGCAAGAATGACAAAATTCAAGATGAAATGCTTGAATGCATGTGACAAAATCTGGTTTAAATGAACAAAAGAGGAGGGGATTAGTTTCAGTCTCATTAAGGGATCATGCTTCAGATACTGATTCAGGAAGCATACACTTGACTAAGCTTTCAATTCTCTGTAGATTGGTTGAGCACTCTTTTATGGAGTATGAACCATGAGGCTCTTGGGCCTCTTTCTAAATGAACTCCCGTCTTTTCCATGTTAAATAATGGAAAAAATTTGTCAGGTGGCAAGACTAGCAAGTCAGAAGTGGGGAGAGCAGTTGCAAAATCAAGTTGCCCCAGAGCATCTAATCCTTATCATGAATGTAATGAGAATTGTCTCCAAAGAAACACTGATGCCAATTCTCGAGGTTTTAGCAGAGAATCAGGTTGCCCCTTTTCCTGAGTTTTATTGGTCATAGGTTATTATATATTACTCCCTCCTCGCCAAGCTTGTTGTTCATTTTCCCGAGTACTTCGATTTATTTATCTCTCTAGCTCCCTCTGCTCCTCCCTTCCACTCTATAGTAAAACCATATTATGAATGTATGCTCACATGCATGGTCTGTGTGATGCATAGCGTATGTGTGGCTGCACTCGTTATTTCTTTGTTGGTTTGGTGGTGAAAACACTTTGTACACATTAGCGTGAATTGCATGGGCATTTCTGAAGGATTGATGGTTTATTTATGTTTCCGTGAGATCTTACGTTTTGCACCGCTCTATAACTGTTTGCAGGCACAAAACTCCTTGATGTTTCTAAAAGCTTTGGTAGGAAAAAGAAGGGATCTGACTCCCAGACAATATCTGCTAGAACGGTGGAGAATACTGTAAGGACAGTTTATCCTACAGGATCTCTTCAGTCTCATTTGGCTAAAAGTCCGGAAGAGAATAGTGAGTCTTCCATTTCCCATAGGCAGCGGTCTGAAGAAATTGATTCGCAGGATCGCTCTGTCAACAATAGGCTGGTTCTATCTACTGATCATATGCCTGGAAAGCTTGGAGCAGAAGATAACCTTAAAACAGTTGCCACCTCTCATAACAAGGTCTTAGCTCTTCCTCTATGATTCTAGTTTTTTAAATTTGCCCCTTCAACTCATTTTAGTCACTACTTATATCATCTCTGTATTTACAGCCAAGGAGACAAAACGAAATAGTAGAAGAAAAGGTGGATGCTTTACCAAAGAAGATAGTCTCTGATCCAAGTGTTGAGGATGAGAAAGTGGTAGCTTCTAGCCCAATGTTTAGGTTCTCTGCAGTTGGCAATGAAACCCAGGATATTGATGATGAAGAGGTTGAATCTGTAATATCTGATTCCTGTGTGTCTGTGGGAAAGTACCGCGTAAAAGCCAGAGTTTCATCAGTTTTGCAGTCCATTTGTGAGACTTATGGAGACATAGCAGCTAACTGCCATTTGAAATCAACCTCCATGCTTGGTTATTATCTAGAATGCTTGTGTGGGGTGGTTCAAGAGTTGGAAGCTACTCCTTTCAAGCAGCTGACCGGATCAAAAATGAAGGAAATGTTTTCAGTTCTCAAGGATGTAGAGTCTGCAGGCATTGATGTGAACTGGCTGCGAGGCATACTCGGTGAGATATCTGAAGCCGTTGAAATTGTGGGTGAGAACCAATCGGTGACAGGAGCAAGAGCCAGGTGCCATCGCGCTCTAGAGTCCACGAGAAAAGAACTTGAATCTCAGATGGAAGATCTATCCCGGAAAGAAAAAGAGGTCGCCGATTCAAGGGAACGTGTTGCAGAGATCGAAACACGATTGAGCCAGCTAGAGGTTGATTGCTCACGGTTGGACAAGATGATTTCATCTGTCAGGTCTGTGGTAAAGAAGTATGGTAGTGACAAAGCTGTGGAAAATGAATGAGCTCTTGTGATGTGGTACTGGTAGGTTATCTAGTATAATAAGACTGGGTTAATTAAGGACCTAGAATTTGTACTACCTACCAGCTGTGCTGTGTTATGGTTGCAAATTTTTTGTAAGTGCTTGTTATAACGCAGTTGCAAGTATAAGCTAGAAAAAAGCACATCATGAGGTTTGCACAACATAAATCTAGTGGCCTAACGTGGACTTCTTTAGTTCCCATAGGCTTTCCACTGTAACTGTCATATGGAGACGCAGAAAGAGTACAGTGATCCTCCTAAAAAATGATGCGCAAGAAAGAAAGTGAATGGAAAGAAAAATGTGGGTGCTTGGAATACACAAATGAAAGGATGGAGGATCAAAGGTGGCTTTTGAATGATCCTAAAGCCTTGACAGCACCGGCTCTGAGAATGTACTGGTGGTAACCGGCGGCTCCGACAAACGGGCCCACCCAGAAGATCTCAGTGATGGTCCCACGCTCTCCGACCGTTGTAGACGACCGCCGCTCCGAAGCTCCTCGCAGGATTGATTCCGGTTCCGGTGATCGGAATAGTCGCCAAATGCACCATGAACACAGAGAATCCTATCGGAAGCGGAGACGTGGGAGTCACGCGCGTTCCTCTTGGGGTCGGTGGCGGAGAAGACGGGGTAGACGAGGATGAAGGTGCCGATGATCTCGGCTCTGACGGCGGCGCCTTTGGTGTAGCCTTGAGCCACTTCGTTGGCGCCGCCGCCGAGCCGGTGGTAGGAGCTCTTCATGAAGGCCTTGACGATCCCGACGCCACAGATGGCGCCCAGGCACTCCGCCACGATGTAGCCGACAGCGAGACTTTCCGGCCGACGTAGAGACCGAAGGTGACTGCGGGGTTGACGTGGCCGCCGGAGATTCCGGCGGTGCAGTAGACGAGGATGAAGATCGTGCCCAGGCGGTGCCGAGGAGGCCGACGCCGGAATCCTGCTTCTTGTTAGCAATGACGGTGGCGATGGTGACGTAGAGGAAAAGGAGGGTGGCGATGAACTCTGCGATGAGGGCTCGGAAGAAGGACCATTGATAGAGCTCCTCCGTTCGGATTAAAGATGCCGGCGGCGGTTCCACGTAGTCCTTCCCTTCTTCTTCTTCTTCTTCTTCTTCACTGGACATGTTTATGTTTATGTAGTCCTAGTCTACCTGTTGTTATTACTACAAATAAATAAACAGAACGCGAGTCACGCGATGGATGGATGGTAATGGAGGGTAAAATGGGAATCAGAAATATATATTAAAAAAAAAAAAAAAAAAAGGTTAACTACAATGAGGTTACGTGAAACTTTCGATTAGTTACTAAGGTGATTTCGGTAGATTGTATCACCCTTTATTATAGTAACATTGACTTGTCTGCGTCATTACGTTTCGTAATGGCAACTAAGCGATAATGATGATGGATAGAGTGATTAATTGGGGGAAAATAAAATGTTGGTGCGATTGCATATATGTAATTTTCACTAAACATTGTAGATTTTTGTAATTTGCCCTTACAAAAAATAATGCGTTAGTTTGAATGAATTTTTTTTCTCTCCATATTTTTCTCTAAAAAGGAAATATGTTTAATTTTTCTCCATATTATAATTGAAATTATAATGTCTTGGGATTGTTGAAGTGTGTAATTTAAAGTTAAGAGGTGAGATTAATATATGGTTTGTTGAAGTTGAGGCATGTTTCTTGTACTCCAAGTCTTCTCAATTGTTGCTTTTGCCCCCTCCCTCCATCTTCAAGGTTGGACTTGGGTTCACATCAGGAAGGGAGTGGTAATTTTTCTCTGGGTTATGTGAACATGTGAGTATATATAGTAGGGCCAAGTGTGTGTAGGTACATACATACATACATACTAGTAGGTAGTACTTAATTTGTAGAGTTACTACAAACGCCATGATAGTAGCTAGTATTTAGAGTTTAACGGAGTAATGGCTGGGCCTGGGGTAAACTTAAAAAGGAAAGAAAGAAAAGGAATAGAAGAATGTTGGTAATTAAGCCTAAAAGCACAATTATGGGATATATATAGTGAAGAGTCGTAGTATATCATATCCCAACTACCGGAAAAGAGAATCTGAATTGAAGACAAAGTCTAAATTGTGTAAACCCAAAAACTCCAGGATTGTAATTAATTACGTCACTATCTCTTCTCTCATCTGTACACAATTGGAATTAAAGCATATATATATATATATATATATATATATAGTAGAGAGAGAGAGAGAGAGAGAGAAAGTGATTAATCATCAATGGAGTCGGCGGCGGTGGATATTCAATTGCAGGCGGTCCGGCTGGTGGAAGCTACAGCAATATTCTTTGTGGAAAGGGTTTTGTTGTTATTGGCTTTTGTTTGTAATTTCGACCAACTAAGTATGAATAACCTCAACAAATACACGTTGGAGAAGAATAGTATGGCCCAGTTTTGGGTCATCGGTCTCCTCTTCTCCAACGCCGCCCATTTTTTCATCTTCCTCCGTCGTCTCTTCCTCATCCCCGCCTACACACCTTCTTTCCTAGTACAAAACCTACCTACTCCATTACTTATTCTTTACACTACTACTCATCATCTTTTCCTCCATTAATGAATCTCTATTTTCCTTTTTTCCAGTTTACTGACCCTCATCCTTGCTTTCAGACGAAAACACAAAAGGTACGTACGTACGTACTACAAATATATATATATATATATATATATACCCTTTTATTCTAATGCCCTCTTAATTAATTTTCCCCTTGATTGATTAATTATGTGGTGCAATTAGTGATCATGTATATTTGTTTGGGATGGCAAGTAGGTGTTTTGTTTTTGGGCAGAGAGAGCGGTGATGATTTTCAGTGTATTACCGTATTTGGACGACAGCTTCGCTTATTTTGGTCCTGTTGGCCTTATCGCTCAACCTTTATTGGCTATCATCATTACTGTCTTTTACGACTTGGACTTTAAGACTGTAAGTCGATGTATACATAAATATGCCCTTGGTATACATATACATATATATATATTGCAGTTTTTGTGATCAGACTTCTGTATGTTGTGGAGTTATAAACATAACTACTACTAGGTTGCATGCATGCAGGAAGTAGCGGTGAAAACCAATAATGTAGGGAAAATGGAAGCGAAGATTGATACATGGTCTAATGATGGTGATGGTAATGGTAGGAAGGCGATGATGATGATGAATGGTAGCAACTCAGAGTCTTGTAGCAGAGAAGAAGACAGCAGCTGCATGATGATTAATCCTGACAAGTTGCAAGAACTAATGACGAAAGTTTGCATGTTTGCAAGAGAAATAAGATCGTACTGCAGGAAATTAGGTGCTGATGAGGAGGAGGAGGCAGCAATGGAGTTAGAGCGATACAAGTTGGAGGTGCAGGAGAAGGAGCATCTGATGATGGCATCAATGGAGTTAGTGCGTTGCGAGTGGGAGCAGGAGAAGGAGCATTTGATGGCGAAGCTTCAAGTGGGTGATGAATCGGTGACAGTTTACAGGGAGAATCAGCGTTTGCAGGAACTTGAGCGGGAGGAATGGAAGAACCGCGAGGCAGCTTTATCAAACCTCACTGCTCAGGCACATCAAGCTATCTCGGATGCTATTTTTCTCAAGAAAAAGTTGCACAATTTGGATAATGATGATTACGAAGATGATGAGATGCAATCCCCTCATCCCTGCAACTGCTCTTATTACTTCCACCCTAATTCATGCCAAGCCTGCTCCCAATTCCCCTACCAGCACCACTACTAGTACTAGCTAGATATATATCGATGGAGTACGTATTTACAACACTTTAATTTCTTGCTTTCTCATTCTTCAAAAGCCCAACACTTTATTGCCGTTGTTGGAATGAACTGCAACGTTAATTTCCGATTGTAAACAAACTCCTTGGATGGATTTGTTTACTGTACAAGGTTTTAGATTTGTTTATTCACTACTAGTGCTAGCTAGATATATATCGATGGAGTACGTATTTACAACACTTTAATTTCTTGCCGTTGTTGGAAGCCCAACACTTTTTTTGAGCGGCAGACTGATCACTCTAGAAGTTAATTATTAACATGCCTAAAGTTTTCTTTCTGATCAAATTAATTAGTAGCTTCATGATGAAATGTGTTTTAGGTCTGTTGGTGATGCACATCAGATGTCATTCGTTTCATGCCCGGATAATCGCTACATGGGATGGGAGGGTGGTGATTTTGCTGTTCTTGAGCTATAACAAAGATTGCAATTGAATCTCTGAAATAATTTGCAAAGAGTTCCAAGATCCATTCTGCATCACTAGGCGATTCCTTCCCTTCCAAATGACCCAACTTGCAATAATTCCAATTGCCTGCCACAGTGTCTTCAACTTGTGAGGACAGCTGCGAAAGAAATCTGTGGAAGTGAGGTCTTCTTCTACTGCTGTAATCGTTGCCGGTGGTAGGCAGAACATTGTCCCAAACATGCAAAGCAAAGGGGCAACAAAAGAGGGTGTGTTCTACTGTTTCCGGCAATTGTTTGCAAAGTAGACAAGTGGTATTATGAACCTGCAGTCCTCTGCGCTCAAGCTGCACAAAAGCAAGGAGAAAAAAGCGGTGTGCTCGCCAAAGAAAGATGAGGACTTTCTTCGGGAGGAGCTTTACCGAGAATGTTGGTGGTGAGGAGCTGGTGAACTTGGATTTGTCCAGATATCTGCTTAACACCCCCATTGTGAAGCCATCTTTGTCAAGGCTCCAACGCCATCAATCTGCTTTGTCGCTCTCCAAAGACACTTTCTGCAGCAAGGAAAGGAGTTGTTGGTATTCGTCATTGGTACGACCAGCAGGTGGTATCCGCCATGACCAGGCCCACTGAATGCGAACTGAGGTGAGATTGGCTTTGTCCGCTACTTTTGATTCCTCGTGTATGTCCAAATGGTATAACCCGGGGAAAGAAAGCTTTAAAGGTACAATTAACAACCAAGGGTCAGTCCAGAAATTTGTGAGTCTATCGTTACTAACCACCTTGAGTACTAGAATTTTTTGAGTAGTATCTAGGTGATTAACAACATTGACAACTTTCACAATTTCTTTCCACACACTCACACCACCCGCACCCACCCTTTTAGTGTTTCCCAACCCATCTACCCCATATAGATCTCTCACCACTTTAATCCACAACCTATCCTTTTCAGATACGAACCGTCACCACCACTTCCACAAGAGGGCAATATTTTTTGCCCAGAAGCTCTCGACTCCTAACCAGCCCATTGAGCTATCACCAATGAGAGACTTGCAATTAGCCCAGACAAATTTATTGTTCCCACCCCCTCTCCCCCAGAGAAAATTATTACGAAGATTCTCAAACCGTTTAAGAACCGTCGCTAGTATCCTAAAAATAGAAAGAAAGTAAAGAGGAAGTCCACCTAACACCGATTTTATCAAAATTAACCTCTCTCCAATTAATAACAATTTGATTTTCCAGGAGCTCAGTTTAGATTTCAACTTATCAAGTAGAGGATCTCAACTGTCAATAAGAGACATGTCCTTACCCACTGGGAGACTAAGATATTCAAACGGGGTTCTATCACACTTGCATCCAACTAGATGTCCCAATTCCTCCACTTCAGTGTACAAGACTCCCACTCCAAAAAGCCGCGTCTTCTTCAAGTTGATTTGAAGACAGGAGGCCATTTCAAGGCATTTGAGAAGGGAGAAAAGGTTCCTGATGTTGTCAAAGGACCACTGACCAAGAAAGAGTGTGTCGTTTGCAAATTGAAGATGAGAAAATGTACCACTTTCAGAACTCAGGTTGACTCCTTTGAAAATCCCAGTTGTTGTGACCTCTTTCATCATTGCACCAACAGCTTCGACAACAATAATAATCATCATTGCACCAACAGCTTCGACAACAATAATAAAGAGAGAAGGGGATCAGAGGTTTCCCTGTCGTAATCCAAGTTCCATTGAGAATTCTTTAATTGGGTTGCCGTTGACTAGAATTAAGACTCTAGGTCAAGATAACTATTTAACATTAAGTGAACACTTTTAAAAGGCAGGCCAGGATTTTATGATATTTGTACCTGATTTCACTAAACCTTTCCACACTCCACCACCCGACTAATCTCCCTCTACTTTACGAAACTTTTGTTGAATGTGTTACTGATGAAAACTAGCTAGTTGAATTTAAGCTGATGTAATTCATATGCACACACTTGGAAACGGCTAATATCTACAGTACAACCTCACTTCTGAAACAATTATTGCAGATCGTATGAAACAACTGGAAGAGCAGAAGATAGAACTGAGTAATTATAGCAATAGCGTACCGATAGCTAAATAAAATGAATGAAAGAGAGTTCAACAATTCACGGAGAGAGATAGAACAACCTAAAGATGAATAACAGAATCTTCGACCCTACCAATGAACAAAACCGATCAGCCTAAACTTAATATCGACATTACTCTCTCTATCACCACCATTTAGTTATTTAAAAATGTAAGCATAAAACATGATCATTCGAAAGCCCACTGGTTCTCCCTCCTCACCTCGTCTTCCTCCTCTGGAGTGAAGTCATTCTTGATGTTAAAAGTCTTCCTGATCTCTTCTGGAGTCTTCCCTTTGATCATGTCTGCCACAGTCTGACAGGTGAGGTCTAGCAAGCTCTTGATGTTCAGATAGTTTGCAGCCTATGAATGACAGCAGCAGCAAATCAGTGAAAGCAACATCAAAAACCAACAAGTTAGACAATTTCTTCAAGTAACAAAAAGAGAAATCACCAATACATTCCAACACAAAGACAAGCACCTGATTTAACCCAACTGGATGCCCTGTTTCATGACCCATACCAAAGTCCGTTTGTTTTGAACAGCCAGAAAAATAGATTAAAGAAAAAATAAAATGATACAAGAGCACAACAAAAGCACCAAACCCCTAACAACTTAAAGATACCCTTGCAGAAAACTACAGACACCTCATAACGCAACAAAACAATCAAAATACATGGGCTCCCTAAAAAAACGAAACAACAGACCAAAGAAGAACACCAAAGTGTGTACATACTAAATCTATTTGCACCAGCACCAAGAGGTTGATGACATCTAAATCCTATAAACCCAGCAAGGAAGTTGAATTACAATGAACACCCAGCGTTAACCCACTCAGATACAGTAATAATACTAAAATTTTAGTTCAGGGAAACTAACATTACAGTAGCACAAATACAGACATTCATAAAAGAAAGGATAACTGTCATAAACAAACAAAAAAAGTTTCTTCTTAAACAGACACTATAAGAACATCAACCAAACAGACACTATAAGAACATCAACCAACAAAAAGAGAGAATTCAACAAAATCAACCAACAAAGGAAAATTCAGCGAAAACTACATTACAAGGAAACCAATCAAGAAAAATTCAAAGAAAACCTTACCAAGATGAGATCAAAGAGAGTGTTCTGGTCAACTTTGACAAATTCGGTATCCCATGTCTTGAGGCCATCCTCGGCAGCCTTGTCCTTGTCAGCTCCGGAGGCGGCCTCGACGTGCTTCTTGCAATACTCGATAACCTTGGACAGAATCTTACTGGTGACATTCGGAAGAGGGATTTCCGTGTTAGCGCAATCGTCCTCGATCATGTGCTTGATCGTTTGGGATTCGGTGGCAACAGCTTCTTCCATCTCGAAGGTCTCTCCGTCGGAACTCTTTAGCAATATTTTCTTAGAACTGGACGCCATCTATGATTCTCGAATTTCCCAAAGCCCTAACCCTAGAGAGCGACTAATAATGCAGAATTTGGGAAAGATCCGCCACAGTGGACACTATTTATAGAGCCGGATACAAGTGGAATGAACAAAAACGACACCGTTCGACTTTGTCGACTCCTTAACTCATTCGGAATCCTAATACATGAAACACTTGGCTTAATTCCTTCAAAAGGACCAAAACTTTCCCATTAGAACCGAAAATGAGTGAATAATTATTAAAAAGATAAATTTAAAGGACAACAATAGTTAATTTATGGATGAAGTACATTGATAGTCCTGTAATTTTAATTCATGTACCACGATGATACTGTTTTAACTTTTTTTACTATTAAAGTCATTTTTTTTAAACTTTTTTTCACTTGGTGATCATTTTCCATCCGTTTTCATTTAATTTTAACGGATTTAATAGAAAAATGATAATTTCAGCAACTAAAGTTTTTTAAAAAATTCTATTTACACCCAAAGTTTTAAACCTAACTATTTATAAACCCCTTAACAATTACAAACTTAAAAAATTTACCCTCAAGTTTCAACTAAACCACTAATAGCATTGCCCAACCTACTGTCACCAAACCACCACCACCTCCATCGGACCGTCGCCAACCACGCCGAAAATACCCAGAAATGCTCAGAAACGTCGAAAATGGCTTGGAATCGCTAATAGGTCCCGCAAATCGCAGCCAAGGGCCGCAAATTGTGAACTCTATGAGCCATTCACTAGCCCTAGGCTGCGATTCGCAAACCCAGGGCTGCAATTCGGCGCCATAGGCTCACCACCGCGGCCTAGGATTCGCGATTTGCGGTCTCTATTATTGATTCCGAGACATTTCCGGCATTTCCGGACATTTTCAGGGGTGCCGGTCCGGTGGAGGCGGCGGCAGGTTGGACAGGGCTCTAATTGGGTTAATTGAAATTTGAGGGTAATTTTTTTAAGTTTGTAATTGTTAGAGAGTGTATAAATGGTTAGGTTTTAAACTTTAGGTGTAAATAGAATTAAAAAAAAAAAATAGTTGCTGAAATTATCATTTTTCTGCCAAATCCGTTAAAGTTAACTGGAAACGGATGAAAAAAAACCACAAAGTAAAAAAAAAAAAAAGGTTGAAAAAAAAAAAGGTTAAAAAACAGGATTTTAATGATGTAAAAAATTAAAACTGAATTAAAGTTAGAGAACTACTGGTACACTTTACCTATTAATTTATTGTTCAGAATTTTTTACTTTCAACTGGTTATTTTATTCTAGTTTATACCAATTCCTTCCCTATTCTGTTTGAGATAAACTAACTATTTTATTTGACTTTTGTTTCTTACATTTTGGTGAATTGTTCCTTAAAATTTTAAAACTAATATTACTAGTGGTAAGTAAATACGAAAAGGTTTAAGACTAAAATTACCTTTTTGTTACAGTTTTTTTTTTTTTGACGCCAATCAATAAGTATATGTATTAAAGAAGTGAACGAAGTGCAAACAGGAGGAACCAAAAGAAGAAAAAACAAACAGACACAATTGTGCACTACACGTAAGGGTGTTTAAAAAATTCCAAAAATTATAAAATCGAGCTGAACCGCATTAATTGAATTAAAAAATTTGTAAATCGAATAAACTGTTAATATGCGGGGTGATTTATGGTTTTGATTTTATAAATCCGTGAATATCTGAACCGAATCGCATGTATATATTTTCAAACAAATTTCTTATATTCGTCTATACTCAATCACAACTTCATCTTATATTGTATTTTTTTTTTTTTAAAATTAATTAAAATTCTTATTTTTTATGTGCAAGTTACTTTTTTTTTTAAATACTCTAAATCTACACATAAATACTATAAAATATTAAAATATCTCTTAATATATTAAATAAAGTTGTAACATAAATACATTTGAGAAACATATACGGATACTTGTATCCCTAATTGCATAAAACTGTAAACCGAACTCGACGAAATGAGTACTTGTGTTTCACTATCCACCCGCGGGTCAACACCTCACTACACACCCACAAGAAGGAGATGAGAAGTGCATAACGCACAGCAAGGGGCTAAAACAACAGGCCCACCAAAAACATCCTTGTGACACAACAACCACAATAGAGAACACAGCCAGTCGCCTACCAATGCAACAGTTAATTAGCTTGGTCTATGTTGTCCACTGATCGTAACAGGGGAGCTAGCAGCCAATCTGATCAAGACACATTTAATTTGAGACCTGCTTGTGATCCACAAAAATGACAGAATTTGAATATTTGTAAAAATTTCTGAGCTCCTCCACGTAACTCCCTGCATACTTAACCCATTTCGTGCTTTTTAAATTGATCATCATGTCACATATGCTATCTTTTGTCACACCTGTAATACAGCAGAAGGATCTTGGGAGAGGAAAGCGTCCCCCAACAAATCAATCGTGTACCGTAGGTTCCGCACTTCCGTATTGCACCATACCGCTACAGCTTTTCAGATTTCCATGGGTGGGCCGCATCGCATAATAATATGATTTGGTGTTTCCACGCCGATATCACATAACAGGCATAAGATTGACTCGATTGGCACGTCACGCTTCTGAAGTTATTCGCGGGTTGGAAGTAACCTTCTTGTAGTTCGCCAGATGCACACGTTGACCTTCTTTGGCACAAGGCTACACCATCGCATTGGAGCTGCATGTGGGATTGCCAGCTTGCTACCAATCCTCTGCGCTAGCTGACGAACAGAGAATGCGCCATCTGTAGCTGCCTCCCAGACCCATTGGTCTACGTTGTCCCGGTTGGGACGAACATCCTGTAATAAAGACAACATTAGCTGAAAATCACCTTCGGCCCTCCCCCTTAGCTGCCGTCTCCAACTCCACCTCCAGTTCCACCCCTCCTCCTCCCAACTAATCTTCTCTCCCACCATACCCTCTTGGTTCGACTCTAACGCAAACAACCTGCTAAACCTGTCTTTAAGCGAGCGATC
>JBBYHH010352551.1:0-12109 GCA_038382905.1 Daphne laureola | reverse complement strand
TGATCTGTGGGAGGAGAGAGAGCGAGGGAATGGCTTGGAGAGATGAAGCATATTGGAGCTCGCTTTGGCCAAGAATGTTGGTGCCGCTGCTGCTGCCATTGATGAGATTTAGGTAGCTCTACCTTTTCCGATATTATCTTAATCTTCGTTTTGATGTGAACAGTTCTACTAATTCAACTTTGTGCTTCTTCTTCTTCTGCATTCAAATCAACCGAGTATGCTCTTTTTTATATATGTAAGAAGACATGAGATGGTGGGTGGCTGTTTGTGCGATTGCCACGTTTAAATGTGAATCGACGCGTGTAGGACTTGCGTGGCATCTCAAGTCAGAACATGCTAGGGGCGGACAATGTGGAGGCAAGTGATCAGGGTGTGTAGAACCCCAACATCAGTAGTTCGAGTTCAAATTCGTGATAATCGGTTCGGGTTCGAGTTCGAGTTTATTAGAACTGTGTTTGAAAATAACAATTCGAGCTCGGTTCGTCTAATATTTGAGTTCGGCTCAATAATTTGTGAGTTCGAAAAATTTAACTATTTAATTAATTAAAATAAATAAGAAAAATAATAACTAAGTTGTAAATTATCTCAAAGTCATCATCTTTCTTGGGTTCGTGGCTCGTGAAGCTCGGCTTTTTTAACGTGATTCGAGAGTTCGAACTTTAAATGGTTCGTGAATGGCTCGGTTCGTTTCATACTCCTAACTCGAATTAGCTTGCGAACTGGCTCGAGTCGAACTTTAAAGGTTCGAGCTCAGCTCGTTCTACTACTCGAATCAAAATTTCAGCTCGATCTCGGGTTCCTGACTCGTGACGCTTGGCTCGTTTAATGTGGTTCGAGCTTGAACTCGAACTGGCTCACGAACGACTCAGTTCGTTTTACACTCTCAGTTAATTTTTGCAATTTATGATCGTAGTTAGTGGAGTATTGTTTTGATAAAAATAAAATATAGGGACCATTTCGAAAACAGGCTTACAAATTAAGGACTAAAATACATTAAAGCATAAATGTGAAGATGAGTAAATGTTTTTAGGATGTTACTACTATGCAAAATGTTCTATTCAAGTCATAAACCTAAATATTATTTCATATGAATCTTACATGTTTGATAAAATTTTAAGAACTAGTAAAAAAAACATTTTTTTAATATGGCTAACCATTATTACATAAAATAAATTGTTTTCTCAATAAAAATAGGAATGCTACTATTTTATAAAATCGGAATATCCTATCACAATATATTGAACAAATAAAAAATAATTAAAATATTACGGGGTGGAAGATTTTATGCATTTCAATTACTTTAAAAATATACATTTCAACTTTAATATAAATTATTTATAATTTACGTTAAATAATTCATATGGTAAAAATGATCTATTGTAACATCCTCCGCTCCCCACATACACTTCCTTTTATAGATTTTACTTATTATTATAAACACTTTTTAATACTCCTTCCGTCCCTTTTTAATAGTTACATTTCTTTTTCAGCATTTAATCTATGCACTTTTTTCTTCTACATTTTGATATATAAAGTTAAGTAACATATAATCAATGTGTCTAGTTTCTAGAAATATTTTATTCATTTGTTTTGAGAAACTTTTTCCTAATAAAAAACAGAATTAAATAAAAATTCAAAAGTCAAACGTAATAATTAAATAGAAAGGAATGAAGTATATTTAAAATTATGGGAACCGAGTATATAATATTATGAAAATTTAAACTTACAATATTTCTTCCCAAAAATAAATAAATTAATAAGTAAAGAATAAATTGTACCCCGCATATTAAAAATCATGCATGTTATATATCGTCCGTTTAATTAAGTACTACTACACCTTCACCTCTTAAACTTTTCCCATTTTCTTGCTTAAGCCCTGATACTTCTATCACTCGCCCAATGTAAATTTTTTCCTTGGACAAAATTTTCCTCTCTATTGGAGGCGGAGGAAAGTCATTTTTCTTATAGGGTCAGTTAAGTTAATTAATTTACAATATTACCCCTATTTTAATCTACACTATTCTTTTCTTTAAAGTAGTTATTAATTAGATGATATAGTCATTTAATAAAAAAAGAATTTCTGAAAAAAAATTTCCTACTCAGGCTGAACTGATCCATATAGGTGACATATCTCGTGCCACTATCATTAATTACATAATGACTGTTATTATTTATTATTGAAAATGACAATTTATAATTAGTATCAACGTGAAGGTCTTTCCTAAAAAAAATGATGGTAAAATGAAAAACAACTTCCACCGCCTTCGTATCGAACGAAATTACTGAGCTTTGAAGTTGAGACTTGAGATACTTGAGAACGCAGAAAAGGTAATACAACTCAAGAAAAAGGTCAAATAAAACGTAATCCACCGTGGACCTGTTTCCTCACAACGAAATCTGGTCTACGTAAAGAACAATTATGTAGGGGTAACTTCGTGACAACATGCATGTATATATAAAAGTAGAATTAACCACTTATATACACATATGAGATTTTATTTATTTTTTAACAAAATGACTATTACTATTATTATTTGTTTAAATAATACAAGTTAAGATAGACAGTAATTAAAAGAGCAAAAAATACAAGAAAATAAATGAGCTTATAAAACAGATTCCTAAAAGATGAAAAAAATTAAACTGAAAAACACTATAAGAGACGCTAGCAAGACAACTAATAGGACACAATACCGTACACTATATCGACCAAAGAAACAATCCCCCGAAAAGCCATCAAAGAGCTTGATAATACTACAAAATGCCATAGTCAAATAATATACCATGTCTTCAGGACATACCAAATAAGTTCTGTATGAGCTAAATGTCATCTCAAATCAATCATCGAGAGACCCAACAATAGAAAAGCAAAGACATAAATTCTGAAACGAGAGAGAAAACCATAAAGAGGAGTAGGCCAAGGTGGCCCAAGAAGAGGCCTACTCCATAGACAAGGGCTCGCTGCTCCGGGTGAGCATGAAGTCCTCTTGCCACGAGGCTATCCTGCTCCCAAGCCAGCCACCTTTCCACAACCCCTACCCGGACGCTTGGTACCTATGATCAGTCGTGTAACTCCCGTGAGAGACTGACCGACATTCACCTCAATCACTGCCAACTGGTTCTCAAACACCATTTACAGTACACACCCTTCCACTGAAACCAACGCCAAAGCATTTGGAGGCACCATATTTGGCGTTGGTGGTTGTTCCTCTCGTGTCATCAGATTCACTCTCCGAGTAGTAGTTGCAAACACAATAGGAGCATGTGCAGCATGCAGAAAAACCGTACTCCCCACACTAGCCGTAGTCGTCAGAGAAGCCTCAGCAATAGGCAAAGAAACTGAGCCCCCCATCCAGCTACCAAACCGCGCGGCCAAAAGCCCTATGCGCGTTCGGCTTGAAAAGATCCATTCAGACTCCTTCTCGGATGACGCATCCTCCAAACTGGTTCGCAACAATCGAATCATCCAACAGAGCCGGACACTCCCTCTCGACATAAGTGCACCTCCCACATTGAAAACAGAAATCTGTAAGCTGTTCATATTGAAGCAGGAATGACTTAGTCTATAGCTACCTTTAAAACCCTCCCCAGTGAGCTTGTAACATCCACCGAAACCCGAACTCAGAGAGAAAATTCATTCACCTCCACTTCCTTCACTAGTACGATCAAGGTAGCCATAGAGTGGGTAAACCAATCATACCACACATCTACTATATGCACCCAAAAATCAACTAAAGAGAACTCCAAAGAGGAAGGACGGTCCCCTTTCTTTAAAACAGTCATGACCACCGACTTATTGTTGAACGGCCAAGGATCCCTTCTGTAGGATACGTTGCATTTGCTCTATGGAGTCGAATTGGAACATAAAAAGTTAAAACATCCGCCCTTATTGTCGTGAAGTCCAATAAATTGAACAAAATAATTAACACCTCATGAGGCATTCCAAAATGAAGACTTAACCAGGTCCGCCCTCATCGAATTAACTGAGAGTATTTTATTGGCAACCACACCCCCGATGCGATGGAGAACATCAAGCGATCACGACAACCTCAACGTTCTTGGAGAGGACGAGGCCAGCAAGACGAGAATTCAAAACCTCTATAGATGGAGCACGGGAAGACATCACAGAAAACAAAAGAGAATAAGAGAGAAAGCGCGAAATGTAGGGATCCGAGGGGCGACCGAGGATACTCGTTTTCTTCATTTTGGAATTCCTTTCACATAGAGTGTATACACATAGAGTTTGAGCTTGCATCGTGTAACTAATCTAAATGTGGAGGAGACGAATATGGAAATTGGGATGCAGGTGATGATTTTAAACCAAAGAAAGATGGCGGGCGCGGGCGCCAATTAAGTTAAGTGTGTAAAGAGCTGCTAGCCACATGGCTCTCCCTGAGCCGGCGTTCCTCTGCCATCCTAATCCCATCACTTCTTCTTGATCAGACCATCTCCACTCCGCTCCACCACAGTATATAATTTACTATTCCGTTCGTCCGTAAAAAAAGATTCATTCATTTAATTTTATTATTTCAAAATTTAATATTTGATTTAAATTTTATTAAAAATAAATAATTTTAAAAAATTTAAAAAAATATATATTTAAAAAATTTAGATTTTAAATTATGATACACATATGAAATACTTAATTTTCAGTGTCTAAATATTAATGAAAATAAATCATAGATTAAATACTGTTAAACTGTCAAAACAAATAAATGAATCTTTCACGGAAGAGTGAGAGATTACTACTTATTATTCTATTTTAACTAACTAATTAATTACACTCCAAATTAAAAACAAAACTTTCAATTTCACTAGCTACTGATCTCAAAATTAATAATGGAGCCCAACTCCTCCAATCCTCCCCAGCTTCCCACCGCCGTCTCCACCGTCCTTAACCACCAGCATTTTAGTTTTAGCTCTGCAGCCCAGATCAGTCAAAGTAGTACTAGTAATTACCATTATAATTATAATTACTGTTACCATTTCAATTGTAACCAAAACCAGGCGGCGCAGTACTGTTTTGGTTTGACAAACAGAAGAGCATGCAGCAGGCAGATGGTGGTTGGCCAGGATCATCCCTCCTCCATAAGCAAGATGGCTAGGGTCTGCCGTAGAATGGCTCGGCAGCGAAGGCTGTTGTGGTTGAACGGGGCCCGGATCAACCAGAACTCGGCGGAGGCGAGGAGGACCGTGGTTTCAAATTCTCATGTACAAGTAGAAGAGCAGCAGGTTAATAATTATGAATTTAGGAGAAATGTTTTCAACTTCATAACTCCAGATAACAAGGTATTGGCGAATATATATATATATATATATATGGCATTTAAATTGTTAGCCTTTTTGTCCTGGGTACGTACGTACCAAATTGAATTGTTTAATTGTTTCAGAGATTGAGGGTATTGGTGAAGAAAGCGTTGAAGAATAGCGATGTTGGTGCTCTTGGAAGAATTGTCCTACCAAAGGTCTTAATTAATTATTTCTTCTTTCATTTCTTAATTAATTTCTCTCTGGATTAATGAACTAGGTAGAGTTGTTGATAGAAATTAGAAGGCAAAGGGCAAAACAGTCAATTTTATCATGATCTTCATCTTCATCTGGCTGGCTCTCATGATCTGATCTGGACTCAACAGTACTCCCAAATTAATTACTCACTAATTAATACCACTACTCCCCTTAATTATTACCCCTGTAACGGAAATGAATTGGAATGTTAATTTGTGGCTAGCTAGTAATGAATTTTAATTTACTGTAAAATCATTCTCCTAATTTGCTTATTAATTAATTCACACAAATTAAAGACTCGCATGCAGGCCTTACTTTTATGGAAGATATATATAAAACTTTCTTTCCTGAGTAGCTACGTCGAATTAAATAATTCTAGCATGTAATCAATTTGAGATATATATATATATATATATATATATAAATCTGTATGATCTTTAATTTCATCACGTATATAGTTTGTATTTACTAATTAGTAGAGGAGGTATATATATATATAAGTACTTGATGCATGGATGGATGTGAAATTGTGAAGAGAGCAGCAGAAGAGAATTTGCCAAGTCTGGTTGAGAAAGAAGGGATGCAATTGGTGGTGAGAGAAGTCATGAGCAGTGACCAAAGCAGCTGGACCTTCAAATACAAGTAATTAAGTATCCAACATGCATGCATGCATCACTTAATTGCATCAAATTAACCCAAACAAAACAAATTAACGATTAATTATAATTCTCTATATATATCTTTAATGCTCATTCCTATCTTGTATATATGTTCTAGGTTCTGGTCTAACAACAACAGTAGAATGTATGTGTTGGAAAATACAGGTAATATATATACATAATAGCTGTTTAATTATATTCATGTATACCAATGGTTTTTGCCTATTAATTATGTAATTAAGAAATTCAATTTGTTCTTAATTATCGCTAATATATTAATTGGATAACTAAAATGATGCAGGAGAATTTGTGAGGCAGAAGAAGTTGGGAGTGGGAGATTCTTTTACTCTTTACGAGGATGAAAGCAAGAATCTCGTGAGTCATTATCATCTTTACTAATTACTACCACTTTTACCCAAATAATATGTATTCATATTCAAGATCAAAAATCGGAATTTTAGATTGCAAATTCTTCAAATTAAAAGATTTTCAGTCCTTTATTTTGCTAATTAATTACCATCTTTGACATGCATGCTTCTTTTCTTTTTTTTTAGTTTAAGAGATTGAATATTAATTCTCACATCTTTAATATATGTACAAAATCTTTAAAAAATTAATACCAGTTTCAAAACCCTGTTTTCTTTTGTTCTTGGCTCTTAATATATGTATCCGCTTAAGGTATTTATCTTTGCACTGATAATGGGTATTGGCGGTGTGCGTTGAACAGTCAAATTCCGTTGAGTCCTTTTTGTTGCCAACCGCGCGCTAGCTTTATTAAGTAAGGAAAGCATGGTAATACAACGGTTAAGCTAGCTAGCGGTTTAAGATTTGATCGATCTGATTAATTAAATTAGTGATTGAATAGTTATTTTTTTATATATTAATAATAAAATATTTATTTTATAGATTTATTATAAAATAATTTATATATAATATAATAATGTATATTATTATAAATTAATTAGAGATATTATTATTATTATATCATTATTTATTTGAAAGATGAATAATTGATAAAATTAAATTTAGAGAACATAAGAGTTTATTTGTATAAAAGAATAAAATATTATGGTTAAATTGAAGTTAACTTATTATAAAAGCCTAAATGACTATTCCGGCTTCTACAGTTCACGTTTTTTCTTTTTTTTTGTTTAATTTCGAAGAGGTCATTAAATTTTGTTAAAATTTTTAAATAACCCCAGATTAATAGAATCAACGGTTTAAACAAAAATGGGTTCAATTAATTCAACCGATTTTTAACGATTTTTTACGGTTTTCACTATTTTAACTGATTAACCGGAATCGGCTATAGCACCGATTCACGGTCCAACTGATTCAACCGGCCGATCCGGTCCGATCCGATCCGATTCTTTTAACCCTGAAGGAAAGGAAAGTGACAAATTATAAGAGGTTTCCTAAGGCTACACAATTTTACACAAATACATACATACATCCATACATAGGCCATGCATGATTTGTAGCAGAACTTTATTGCCATTAATATTGTTGTTGGTAAAACAATTTCTCTTAAATTAATTAATTAATTAAGATGATATATATAATTAATAATTAATATAAATAACAATATTTTCTATATATGTTTCAAATAATTTATCTCATTCTCTCTATAATTGCAAAATTAGTACCTAAATTGACAACTCATTTAGGCCCTAACATACTACTAATTATACATAGATGGCCTGATGTGTATTGTTGCCTATTTAATTAATTTTTGTTTTCAATGGCATGTATGTATGTATATATATATCGGACGTGGCGGCCGGAATAGTATGTCTCTGTGACAAAGGGGGCAGAATCAGTTGCAGGCATGGAGGGGGAGGACGGTAAGGCATACCCATTTGGCGAAGAGGAGGCGTCTCTCGCGCTGCTCATGGATCAAGTCCTTGCCTGCAGCCATGTCGACGGCAGCGCCCCCCTTACTTACCCGATACCTATTGACGTCGACGGCGCACAACCAATTAGGTGCACGGAGGAGGAGGGGAGTTGCAGTTGGAGGATGGCCGCCGTTGACTCAGTGGTTGTCGGTGGACAGGACAGGGCATTTGATGACTCTTACGGATTTCTTGATACGCTACCGGACGTCAATCACTATAATTTTTCACCTTGATACTATATGATCATCACTAGCTAGCTACTATTTGAGAGTACGTACTGATTGGAATTACTTGGAAGACTATACATATATCCAAGAGCTATACACAGATATATACTTGAATGAAGGAGGAAGACATCGTTTTTTATTTATTATTAGTATTATTTTGTTGTAATTAGATCTAAAATTATGGATGTTTAGTGTCAAACACTAAAAGTAGAGAGGTAATTAAGATGCAACTAGTCTAGAGTTCCAATCCCATCCCATATCTGCAGATCACTCCATGCAAACTAGGAATGATAGTGGAGCAGATTGAAATCGTTGATCATAGTCCCTTACTCGTGATTTTAAATGCGGTTTTTATGCGCCAGCTTACGGTACTTGTGGGTTTTTTTTTTCACCTATTAGTCCAACGGTTATGGGATATTCATACCGCGGTTTTGACGATAACCGTCATCTGCCAGCCATCATCCGTGTTATATTTAGCCACCATTTTCTATTAATTATGTTTGGAGTTTGGATATCTAAATCTTTCAAAATGTTGGATTTGTGGTTATTTAGATGTTATTATGTGTATTTTGATAAAATTATGTTTAGGTATTTATAACGGGTTGTGGTAATATCCACGAATATAACCGTGAACCGCGGATATCCGTAATTTTACGAATTTGAAGTTATAATCGCAAAAGGAATAACCGCAATCCGTAAATATAAAATAATCACGAATTACAGATTGGGGTTACAAGGATACCGCAAATAAACCATACCGATAGTATGCCTAATGCAAACCATTCATTGAGGGTGTTGTTGACTTGTTGGGTGGCTTTTCAGGTTGGAAAAATTATGGAGGGGCAAATTTACCCGTTTGGACTATTTCAGGTGGCTCTATGAAGTAAGAACCCATACATACCATCGTATCGCAAGTGTAGATAGATAAGCCCGGCCGGTCTGTCAACTCACCACCGTTCTCTACTCTCCACTGCTCCGATTCAGCATTGCTTTCAATGGCGACGGCAGCGTCGGCTGTCCCTTCTCTCTCCATTCAAACCCAATTCAACCGCCTCTTCTTCTCCAAACCCGCCCAGAATTTCTCTCCATTCTCGCGCCCAACTTTCTTCATTTCCTCGAAATTCAATCTCTCAACAAGGGCTAATCCAAGCGAAATCGATACAACCTTCTTCGCCAACTTGAACCCAGAAGAGGAGATCGTCTACGAACCTCCAACGCCCCCGGAAGGGTTCGTTCCTCCGCCCTACTTCGACGAGGGCCCCGAGGAGACGGAGGAGGAAATCGCGGCGGCCTATGAGGAGCTGTACGGTCCGGGTTACAGCGGCGAATCGCTTCTGGGGAATGACGTGTATGTGATGGACTCGAAGCTGAAGAAGACTGGGGGGTTTGGGTCGAAAGGGAAGAAGGAGAAGGTTCGAGATGGTTTGGAGGAGAGAGTGATTCAGGTGCGGCGAGTGACCAAGGTGGTGAAAGGAGGGAAGCAGTTGCATTTTCGAGCGGTTGTGGTGGTCGGTGACAAGCAGGGCCAAGTCGGCGTCGGTGTGGGTAAAGCTACGGAGGTGATTAATGCTGTCCAGAAATCGGCTCTTAATGCCAGGAGGAACCTCATCACTGTTCCCATGACTAAATATTCCACATTTCCTCATCGGTAAGATATGATCAGACTCATTTTATGTTCAGCTTTTTCTGAGAACCTAAGCCAGTTACCATACTGTAATTGATTTGTGTTATTGGGAATTGCGCTGGTTGAAGTTTATTGAGGGGTTATCAAGTAGAATCTCAAATAGCCCAGCACTGCAGGTTCTAGAGCTATTTTCTGACAGTGTCAAACTTTTAGAGGAACATTGAAGTCTGCTGCCTCTGCTCTATAAACTTGTAGGGGAGGCAGCTTCATTTGTACTTATTTGATCTCATTATATAGCAGATTATGAGAAATGTGAGAGGATCAAATAGTGCAGGTCTTTATGTGAAGATTACTATCCCTTTTGAGAGGTGGAGATACTACACAGAATCTGTGTATACCGTTGTCTTTGTCTATAGCAAACTTGGTGATTTTGTTCATTTGTTGAGACTCTGATCATGCATTCATATTTTTGTTTGAGGTCCTAAATTTGGTCTGCATGGATGCTTTTCTGTAAGGTGTTTATGGAGTAGCATTTTGCTAGTTTGCCAAATGTCATCAATGTCTGTCTGCCTGTTGCTTGGCGACACTAGATCAGAGATTTTAGCAAAAGGCTTAATGCAATATTTTCTGATTAGTTTCGTTTATCATACTTACTTTATAATCAAACTTCCCCCCTTTTTCCTTTTCTTGCCTACCTTCTCTTCTGCTGAGGTGAAGTTTTATACGGTTGTGTCCTCTGGAAGATCGCTCTTAATATACTTTATGATGCCTGGGCAGTGCTGATGGAGACTTTGGGGCAGCAACCGTGATGCTGAGACCGGCTTCGCCTGGTACTGGAGTGATTGCAGGAGGAGCTGTGAGAATTGTCCTTGAAATGGCGGGTGTTGAGAATGCTCTAGGAAAGCAACTTCGCAGTAAGAATGCCCTCAACAATGCCAGAGCCACAGTTGTTGCGATTCAGAAAATGAGGCAATTCCGTGATGTTGCTCTTCAGCGAGGTATTCCCATGGAAGAGCTATGGAAGTGATGGTTGTGTAAGCAATTTCATCATCTGTTTCCTTTCTTTGAATGTAGATTGTGTACCACAAAGCTTTGTTTAGAATGCAAGGGAAAGACATACAAACAACCTGCAAATTCTAGTCCTATGGCATCAAGTATTCTTGTTTTGTTTTTCTTTAAGCTGAGTGAGGCCATTCATCTTGCTTGATATTTTTGCACAATATAGAATTTAGTTCTTCAACTTCTCTCTTCTGTTCAGAAATTAAGCATGGTGTTACAGGCTTGCATCATGCTCATCTAACTTCACGACCAACCTACTCTCCAACTTCACAACTCCAAAGCATTAGGTTTCATCATCGCAGCTCCATCAAACCTATTGCGTAAACACAACCCGCTATAAAGCTATTCGGTTGACAGTTAAAGGGACAGGTTGTTGTCTTTCAAACTTATACATCCAACGAAAATGTTGATATGTATTACACAAAGTTCAGTAAATTACAAAAACTTCAATCATATACCCTCTAGAAGAGAAGTTGAGGCATAAGTTCATGCTTCTGCTTAATGAAGCCAAAAAGGAAGAATGCCACCACAAACGGTGTGATTGAACTTGAAATGGTGTTTCGCTACTTGTTGTAGTTGTAGTACACTTAAAGATGAATATGATCATTCAAGTCCTTTTCTTTTATCTTTGACTACCAAAATCATCACTAGGTGTCAAGTTCATCTCTTGCATTTGCCTTTTAACAGACACAAATCCAGTCTCCGAAAGAAACCTGCAAAACAGAATCCAAAGAAGCTGCTTAATTGAAGTTGATACAATTGAAAGAGAGAAGATGATGAGATGGCAGGTTTAGTTACCAATTAAGGAGGAGGAAAAGGGTGAGGGCGATTAGAACAAGAAAAGCGAGATGAAACATCAACCAAGAGTCGCTGGAAGAGAAAGCCAAGGAGAGCATGAGAGCCAGGCACAGACCCAGCAACACAAACGCAGATTTCAGTGTATTCCATGTTGGAACCTGATATACATATCAGAAACAAACAAGTAGAGAAAGTATAAACACTAGGCAAATTGAGCTCAAAATCAAATCATTCGATTGAATCCATACGAACATTGACGCCCGAAGCGAGAGCTCCAAGTAGAACTGCTTGTGTTGAAGATATGTCTGGAGACGGAGACGGAG
Source organism: Daphne laureola (assembly GCA_038382905.1). Classification (NCBI taxonomy): domain Eukaryota; kingdom Viridiplantae; phylum Streptophyta; class Magnoliopsida; order Malvales; family Thymelaeaceae; genus Daphne; species Daphne laureola. Next base: position 22 of record JBBYHH010352551.1, on the reverse strand, counting down.
ACTGCAGACTTTTCTTCTCCAT
>JBBYHH010352441.1:0-12109 GCA_038382905.1 Daphne laureola | reverse complement strand
TACCCCTTTCCTTCCAAGATTCTAGATTTGGTCAGTATGACCTTGTCTGATTCGAACACCATGCGGAACCCATGCTTGTTCATTAGCTATTTGGACACCAGGTTCTTGCGCACTTCTGGAACATACAATACATTGTTTAGGGTCAATGTCTTTCCAGAGATCATCTTCAGAAGCACCTTCCCTTGACCTTTAATTGATGTCATTTCAGAATTACCCATGTACGTCTTCTCCTCTTGAATTGGTTCAAAGGAGGAGAAAAGGTTCTTTTTGGTGCAAACATGCCTGGTAGCACCGGTGTCAATCCACCATTCTTTCGTGTTGGACCCAACAAGATTCACCTCAGAAACCATAGCAGGGAGGTTAATATCTTCCACGTTTTGGGCAATTTCATTGATCATGTTTGCCTCACGATCATTCTGCTTTGGGAGTCGGCAATCACCAGATTTGTGGCTCATCTTTCCACAGTTGAAGCAGTTGTCGTTGAACTTGGGCTTCGGCTTCGGCTTCACGACACCTCCCGTTGCCCCGAGCTTTCTTTTCCCCTCTTGTTCTTTGAGCTTTACCATTTTCCATGCTTCATCATGTTGGATTTGGAACCAATGGAGAGGGATGACTTGCGCTCGGATCCCATGTTGTCTTCTTCCATACGAAGTCTAACAATGAGGTCCTCCAAATTTATTTTTTTTCGCTTGTGCTTTAGGTAACTTTTGAATTCCTTCCATCCAGGGGGTAGCTTCTCAATGACAACTGCCACTTGGAAGGCTTCCGCCAACACCATACCTTCAGCGAAGATCTCGTGCAAGATAACCTGAAGTTCCTACACTTAACTAATCACAGTCTTGGAATCCACCATCATATAATCAAGGAAACAACGAACCACAAATTTCTTTTTGCCGACATCCTCCGTTTTATATTTCCGGTTCAAAGATTCCCACAACGCTTTTGCCGTCTTAAAAGCATAATAAACTGTATATAACGATTCATGTAAATAATTTAGGATATAGTTACGACACAAGAAGTCGGAGTAGATCCACGCTTAATTAGCACTGGGTGTCTCAACATCCACGTTCCCTTCGGGAACTTCAGGAGCATCCTTAGTCAAGAATCTCGTAAGATTCAAGGTGGTCAAGTAGAACAACATTTTTTGTTGCCACCTTTGAAGTTTTCCCCGTTGAAATTCTCCGGTTTCTCCGCATGAGAGGCCGAGACAGTCAAGGGATTCGTCACCATAGTCATGATAGCCCCAGAACCACCATTTTCATTGTTGTTACCGTTGGACCCGTTCACAACTTTGGAACCGTCCACGGCGTTAACTTCTAGGATTGTCATCACTGATCAACGAATCTATTTTATGATTGTAGTATGAGTAAGTACCAAAATGGTAGTATGGAAGAAATGAGGTAGAATTGCACAAAATGTAAAAGATGAAGATAATATAATAATTCTACCAAATTTCAGAAATTAATAATTCCGGAAAAATGTAAGAAAATTTCACCAGAATTATTACAACGAAATTAAATAGAAATTATGCAGGAAATTAAACAAATTGACAGTATAACAATAAGACTCTAATTTTAACAATAAATTAGAATTAAGAAGAAGATGAACGGGTCAAACCAAGAAAAGTTTAGAAAACAAGAACGATTCTTCAGGGATTTTCTTTCTGAGGCTTGCGTTACACGCAATTTTGTTAAAACGGATTCACCTCCTCTACTGCGAGTACTTGAGGATCGAACGGGCGTCTGTCTCCCAAGATACAATGGAGACGCGAAACAAGCCTTCTTCACCGATGAACTAGAATGAAGAACTTGAAGAACACCAAAAGAAAATGATGCAAAGAGAGTTTTTGTAAGAAGAGAGGAAGAGAGTTTAGCAAGAAGAAGTGTGCTAGGGATGAGAAATATGCATGGTGGAGGTGTCCTTTTATAGTATTTAAGAGACATTTATCAATTAGAGCACCTAAATGCACCATAATACTAGTCGTTAACCCTAACACTAAAGACTATGAAATCTCTCTACTAATGGTCCATAATTCACCATACTTATTGTGAAAAAACCTACAAATTTATGGCGGAAAATGAATATTTTTCCTTCACATTTTCTATAATTTTCCATAATATCCATCATATTTCCAACAATCTCCATTAAAAGAAACTTCTAACCCATTTTGCCTCCTACATCATGATGATGTTATCTGCCGCATGGACGTACTAAATCCTCAGGTATGGTGGCATGCTTGTCTCTGGTGAATGTTGTGCATTATCTTCTCATTGCTACTTATAATAGTTTTGTAACAAGCTGGTTTGACCTCTATAGAGTTGTAGACAATTTGTGGAGTTAATGATAAGGGACATAAACCTAATGGTGAGGAAAATGGTTCAAGCCGTGAACGACGGACCGCCTGCGCTACTCATGAGAAGCAGCACGGGTGTAAAACCAAAGTTCGTGTGCCGAGAACATTTCTTTGTGAATCCAGCTACTACATATGTCTTGTAAGTTGTAACATCTTGTTTCTTGGACAAGTTTAACATTTTAGAGTAGCGCTAGATTTCACATTTCCTGGACATGCCTTGCTATGTATATCGCCATTTAGTTGGCAAAAAAGTGGTCGCTGATGAAGTGAAGTGTGTTTGGTAACAGTTTTTCAAGTAGGTGTTGCTCTTTGAAAAAAGGGTCCATGATATAATGTGTGTTGAATTAATTGATTTAGAATAGCAAACATGGTTGATCTAGCTGTTGGCTACCCAAAGTAATGCAGTTTACTGCAATTATGTTTTAATCTTTTATTGCAGCAGTTTTAGGCAGAGTAATTACTGTCTTGCTGTAATGTGTCTGTTTCTAGGAATTATTGTCTATTTCCAGCAGTTACAAAACTGCAAGTACTCTAATATCTCTATTTAAGTTGAATGTAGTGAAGTGAAGTTTGTGTGTCTGAAATCTACTTCTTTTTCTACAATTTTATGTTTTCTTCTCCTACTCTCTTCAAAAACATCAATATGAATTTTACATATTTTAGTTTTCTTCATCTCTTTTATTTTCTCCTCTAAAAAAACTAACACATACAACAATGGAAAACAAATGTGAACCATCACGTAATTACTACTCCTACCAAACCAAGCATACGATCATGGCCAACAATTTACTATGTCCAATGTCAGCGATACACAATAGTACGTAGTGTAGTATGGTAACATGTCTGTATATATCTAGTTATCTTTTCTATACACTACCTTCACACGAAAAAAATACTACTGGGTGTGTTCTTTTAAGCAAAAAATTAACACAAATCTGACAATAATTTGAATTTTTACCAATCTTAAAACCTTTTATCCTTATAAAATTCCCTCCAAAATTCAAATATACATCATTTTGTTGCGAAAAGTTTCACAAAGAACATACCCTAATATGATACATTTGATCGGATACGAAAATTAAAAAATATTACTAATTAGATGATAATAAAATAAAATAGGCATATAAGATAAAAATAACTCTTTTTAATGAGAAGGAGAATGAATGGTAATAACGTAATGTGTTAAATTTGGTGGTAATTTTTTATGTCTTATTAAAACTCTATACAAGCTTAAAAATAAAAGGGTAACACGCATCAAATTGTATACAAAGGTTATTATTATTTTGTTCCCTGCTGCTGCCACTGTTGCGCTAGGGTTCTTGGAGATCGCACCGTTGCCACCGCCACCTACTGCCGGTTTCACCTGTGCCCGTCGATTGGTTGGTGAGTGGTGTTTGTTTGGAGTTTGTTATGGCTTGTATTAGTTTAAACTATCAAGGTTTGGGGGCATCAACTAAGGTCATGGATGTGAAGAGAATGGTGAACCATTTGAAACCGAGTCTTCTTTTCCTCATGGAGACGCAACGAGCAGCGGAGGAGATGGAGATTGTTCACCACCACCTGGGTTTTGTTGGCCTGCTCGCTGGGTCGGCAACTACTGTTATTCGTCGAGGGGTGTTGCATTGATGTGGCTTCCGACGTGGGAGGTCACGTTATTGTCAATTGATGATACGTATGTGAATGTGAAGGTCAAAGCTCTGGGTGCTGAGTGGCATTTTACAGATTTTTATGGACATCCGGAGACTGCTCGACGTAGTGAGTCTTGGCAGTTACTGCGATCCCTTGCTACTCCTCCCTTGGTTAGTATAGCAGAGGATTTTAATGAGATATTATGGCATCATGAGAAAGTTGGGGGCTACCCAATGACATCCTGCACAAATGATAGCGTTCCAGAACGCTTTGTCAGAGGCGGGGTTGGAGGACCTTGGTTTCTCTGGCCCTAAATTCACATGGTCAAGGATAGTTGTTGGGGGTGAGTTTGTGCAGGAGAGATTGGACAGAGATGTGACATCGAAGTCATGGCAACAATGTTTTCCTACATGCTGAGTACGGAATTTCTATTTTGCTATGTCTGATCATTTTGGTGCAGAAATTCGTATTCTTGGGAAAGAACCAAGGTTGTCTCGTATTTGGAGATTTGAGAAGATGTGGACCACTGAAAGTAAATGCGAACAGTTGATACAAGCTGCATGGTCTCGTGATTTTCGTACCTTTTCTGAGTGTCAGAGCAGGTGTAGGAAACGATTCGCCCAATGGAATCGCACTGAGTTTCGGGGTACAACTAACTGTATCCACCCCCTTAAACCTCGGGTTGAAGAACTAGTTGGCTTAATGGATGGGGCGGCTTTGGAAGAAAGACAAAAGTTGGAGGAGGAGTTACATAGTCTCCATATTAGAGAGGATGAGTATTGGAGCCAGCGATCACGAGAGGTATGGTTCCAGTATGGTGATCGGAATACTGCTTTCTTTCATCTAGCCACAAGACCTAAAGGCGGAGGCGGTTCGATTTTATCAATATTTATTCACTTCTAATGGTCAGTCACATGTTGGAGTAGCTCTAGCAGAGATTAATCTGCAGGTTACTCTACCTATGTGTCAACATTTACTTGCGCCGTATACAACTGAGGAGGTGCGTACAACGTTGTATCATATCCACCCGACAAAATCACCTAGTTCGGATGATTTTCCTCCCCTCTTCTATCAGCGATATTGGCACACTCTGGGACCGTCTATCACAGGTTTTGTTCTTAACATTCGAGCTTCTGGTGTGATTCCCGCTGACATTAATCATACTTATTTGGCTTTGATTCTGAAGTGTGCCAGTCCAGTGACTTTGGCGGAGTTTCGTCCGATTAGCCTTTGCAATGTCATTTACAAAATTGTTTCTAAGGTATTGGTGAGTCGCTTGAAGCCTTTGATGGGCAATGTTATTTCTGAGCATCATAGTGCTTTTGTGCCTGGGAGATTACTGACAGATAATGCTTTGATTGCGCTGGAAACATGCCACCATATCAACTCACTTTGGGGGCGGCGGGATGGTGTCTTAGCCATTAAGCTTGACATGACAAAGACATATGATCGTGTCGAGTGGGGTTTTCTTCGGTCTGTATTGCAACATTTGGGTTTCCCAATGCCCTAGATTAATTTGGTGATGTATTGTGTGGAGTCGGCAAGCTTCTTTGCATTGATTAATGGTTCGCCAACGGCCTCGTTCCGTCCATCGCGGGGCCTTTGAGATGGTAACCCTCTGTCACCATTCCTCTTTCTATTTTGTACCGAGGGTTTGTCCAGTTTACTACGACAAGCAGAAAGGCTCGTGGTGAGTTTCAAGGTGTTCGGATTTCGAGCCATAGTCATCTGATTTCTCATTTATTGTTTGCAGATGATACTATATTATTTGTGGATGATGCTCCGAATGCAGTACGTTCATTTTTGTAGGTCCTACGTTTATATGAGGCTGCCTCGGGACAACATGTCAATTTACGCAAATCATCTATCTTTTTCAGTCTGACGATTTCCCCTGCACGACGGCTCTTCTTAGCGCAACTTCTGGGTACCTCAAAGAACATTACATCTGACAGGTACTTGGGTTTCCCTTGGCTTTTGGGACGGGAGAAAGTGTGTTAGTATGATTATTTGATTGAACGACTTAAGGAGAAGTTATCGAATTGGCGGGTGGCTACTCTTTCTCACGGGCCGCGTCTTGATGATTAAAACGGTCATTCAGACAATGCCCATGCATGTGATGAGTTGCCTTTTATTGCCAGTGGAGGTGCTTGATGAGTTTTGATCTTTATCCACGAGGTTCTTCTGGTCACCAGATGTCACTGAGCAGTAGCTCTGTTGGTGCTCTTGGGATCGGCTTTGTCGCTGTAAGGGAGCAGGTGGATATGGCTTCCGTGATATGGAGTCATTTAATGAGGCCATGCTGGAAAAGCAAGGCTGGCGTTTCATGTGTACATCGGACTCCCTCGTTTCCCGTGTCTTCAAGGGGAAGTATTTTCGTCATTATGATTTTTTACATGTGTACTCACCCCCTGGTGCAAGATCAGTTATTTAGATGGCCCTTTTGGCCGGGAGGGAAAATTTGAAATTGGGTGCCCATTGGCGAGTTGGTTCGGGCGCGCGTGACTATCTCACTTTGGTCGAACCAGTGGCTTCTGAAGGATATCCATACAGTGTTGTCTGCTACCTTTCCTTTGCTCTGGGTATCATATTTGACTGATCCACATTTGCGTGTGTGGAAAACTGGTGAGATTGATGCTTTATTTCATCCTTTGGATGTTGTTGTTATTAGACAAATACCTCTTAGTCCTCATGCTCAGGATGATGTCTTTACTTGGGGTATGGAAACTACAACCGGATGAGTTTTGGAAATGGTTCTGGAAACTAAAGCTTCCACCGCGGGTACACACTTTCTTATGGCGAGCATGTGCAGATATTTTGGCTACAAATGATGGTCTTTCCTATAGAGGTCTCAATGTGGCGTTGACATGTGAGACGTGCCTACAAGGTGATGAATCTGTTACACACTTATTATGGGAGTGCCCGTTATCCGTCAGTAGTGTTTGGTCCTACCTTGGTATTGATATACCACCGGATCCGGTGGACTAGACTCAGTGGTTCTACGACAAGGTACAAGATGATCCTTCCTCTTCTCTCCTAATTGGCGTGACGCCTTGGTTCCTATGGGCTAACCAGGACACGGTTCGACATGATTTTTGTTGCTCCAAGGCCTCATGGCTGGCGGCTAAGTCTGCAGCTTGGGTCTCGGCATGGCTGGCTGCGCAAGGCCATCTTGTGACCCCTTCAGCAGCCCCATTGGCTCGGCCTACCAGGTGGGTGATACCGCCTCCTGGTTGAGTTAAAGTTAATGTGGACGCAGCTCTGGATGAGCGTCGTGGGTGTGCGGTTGTAGCTATTGCTATTTGTAGTCATGCGGGGGAGTTACTAGTAGCTTTCTCTGTTAAATTTCCCTTTGTTGGTAACAATGTCTTATACTTGAAGGCTCTTGCGCTGTTATGGGGCATTGCTGAGGCTACTTGTCTGGGCTGGTCAGAGATTTTGAGTGACTGTCGGCCATCACGTTACTGCTTCGGGGTGACGATCGAGGATATACGACGGTACCTCTCGGGTTTTCATTTCCAATCCCTTTCATTTATTCCGTGCACTATTAATGGTGTTACACATTGTATTATTCGTTATGGCTTAGAGCATTTATGGGGAGGGGGTAAATTGTATGGTAAGATTTTGAATGTTCTTTTCTTTAATTTTTTAGTAATATTCAATTTGCATTGCAATTAGTTTCAATCTAAACTTTAAGATAATCCTAACATTCATTGCTAATTATAAATATGTTTATGCATGTTTATTCTGAGAGAAGATATGAGTTTGTGAACATCAATGGCCTGACTTAGATGAATAAATGAAGTTTTAGGATTAAGAGAGATTTATGTTTTCAACTTTTTAATGAATGTGGCGGTTACGAATGACAACAAAAAGAAATCAAAGGATCAAGAAAGAGTAGACCATTAAATTAAGTAGTCTAAGTTGGAGATGATGTGCACTCATGCATTTATTTATGTTTATTTATTTAATTTATTTCACGTGTTTTAGAGTCTTACTTTTTTTTATCTGCAACAGAATATGTATATTTATAAATAATAATAAAAAAGAGTAAATTACCTATTATTCTCCTAAACTATATTGACTCACTCACTTTCCTCTATGAACTATAATTTATTCTAACTCAATACTTGAAGTATGTAATATTGGACACTTTAATCCTCCGACTCAATAATTTGTCCCGCATGGGATTACCAGTATCAAATTATTGACCGACTAGTGTCTTATTTATATGTTTTTAAAGAATTTAGGACATTATATAACAAACACATATCACAAGAGGTTATTATAAAAACACAGATGAAAATGGAGGCCTAGAGTCAAGTTTAGGACCAACCATAACCTCAGCCTCCTCAGCAACGCCTCCGTCGACCGCACCTCCATCGTCCACGAGAACTTCAGTTTCACCTACCTCCAGACCTTCCACCGTTTCACTGGAGCCCCTCTCAGTGATTTTGAGTACGAGCAACTCATGATGCGGAAGATCCAGAAGTTTTAATAAGGTCATTTTAACAAGTTTTAAATACCTAATTTTTTATTATGAAATTTAGAGAACTAATCAAGTATTTTTTTTATGATGTCAAAAGGGTAAAGTGTTTAATGATGCATAATTGAAAGACTGAGATAAATTATAATTGAGGGATTAAAATGATTGACTCAATAAAATTCAAAAAACTAATAGATAATATGACCTAAAATAAATATAATTCCCCTTCCCTTGAGGGGAGGAAAGGTGACATGGTTACATGAGAATTACATCAACTCAACAGAACTCCCAAAAAAAATCGATCACCATCAACACGCCCATACCTGGGGGACACTAACAACATAAAATCTATAGTAGCTTAGAGTCATACTTGATTAAAACTTGTGTGTTTTTTAGTCTTAATTAACTTAATTAAAACTTTAGATATTGAAGAACCACCATTTTTGGTCTCATTAAATAACTATAATAACTTAGATATAAAGGGTAAAAAGGTCAATCATCAATATTTAACAAAGTCACATTTTGGCAGGAGCGGACTTAAGCATTTTAAACAAGTTAATGTGTCCAAGTTGGTATATGACAATATCTGAAATGTGGAACTTTCTAGTAGTGCTCGAGTTATATGGAACTTTTGAGTCCAATCTCGTTTTACCTTGGTTTAAAATGTGGATTTCTAATTTGTATTTCTTCATTATAGGTGATAAGATTAGAGAAAAAGTTGCGAAAGAAGATAACTAAGAAGAGAACTCTTAAAGTTAAAGTTGGAGTTATATACAAAATGATAGATGATAAAGTTAGTTTATAGAAATGCATGTGATTGTGAAGATGGTGAGTGAAACTTGAATCTTGATGTGAGTTTTGTGCTTGACCGTGAAGTTGTAGGTTCTTTAATGGAGCTTTAGTTTGTATGTTGAGAAGATTATGAACTTCTCTAAGTTGTAGGTTGGTTATACATATTATATAAAATTTATGACATTTATATGAGTAGGATACATTAAGTAGTTATTGGCTATTGGCTATTGGCTGTTACGTTGTGCGTTTTAAATTATATTGTGATATTATTGAATGTTTCAGTAGTAATTCTGATATTGAATGATTTAAATATGTGAATACAGATTTAAGTAGTGTATATGAATAAAAAAATATTTTCTGCAAAAAAAAGTAAAATTAACAAAATACCAACGGGTAACACGTTGGTAAACGTTGAAAATATGATATATTTATAAATATCAATGGGCCAACTTGTAGGTAAGCATATATCGACGTTGTTTAGTTTCCGGCAGTTGCTCGCTGATATCGAACGAAAATCATTCCTTTCAAAAAAACAAAATATATCTACTACCATCTCTTTTAAATTACTATGTTGACCCAGGATTTTTAAATTCTCTTTATTAATATTTGATTTATACAGTATATTTTTTTCAACATTTTAATATATCAGAAATTAATCAAATAAGTTAGTTTAGGATTTAAGTATAATTAATCATTTTTGAAAAAAAAAACCCCTATACAACTATATTTCATTTTTCCTTAAAGAATGGGTAATTATAAAAAAAAAACTTGAGATTTACTATATTCTCCACTATCCTCCCCCGCATTTTCGGAATCCTCCTTTTCCCCTCTAAGATTTGACAAAATATACAAATATCTCATTATGACCTAACTTCCGTCATTTTTCCCATTAGTGGAGCACCAAAAGACTATACTACCATTTGATATATATAAAGATGCGATGTTAATCTGGAAATTTTATGCCATAGCCTAGTGAGATGCCCCTTTACATCTTCAACATGACAATTAGTTTACATATGGTGTCAAATAGGCGTTTCTCAACATTGATACGAAAGACGTCTTATATAACTGAATCATCCACGCAATCTCACATGATTTCAAGCCCATGTTTGGTTTGCAATCCAGTTTGTTACAGGTTGGGTTCTTTGGAACAAAGATATTTTTGAAGTCAAGACTAACTCTCCTTTTTTTTTTTTTTTAATACAAATGTGGTAGGGGTTGAGAATACCGGAGGCTCGAACTCGAGACCTCTTACAAATGTCCACAAGAGCATTGACCATTAGGCCAAGTGCTTAAGACTAACTCTCCTAATCATTCTCTTGACTCAATTCAATGACTTATTTTTTTGTGTCTTTCTAATCGCTAGAGCAACTTCAAGTGTAGTTGGGTGTGGATTATAAATCCGCTTGCTACAATTTGAACTGGTTATTAGTTAGCTCTCTGATATGCTTCTTTTTTTTGTTTGAACAAGTTCCATTGCAATCAGATGGTTTGTTGAGATACCACTCATCGTAAGCAGCTCTCGTTCCTGATTTTTTATTCCGGTTCCCTTTTTCCTTCTGATTTGAGGCGTTTTCCATCTCCATCTTAGAGGGGACATCCCTTCTTTTAATGAAAAGTTGCAGTTTAATATATATTATACGTATATATATATGTATACACAGTACTTACACTTAAATAACAATTGATATAAAAATGGGAAATGTCTCAACAAAAATAGAAGAGATAGAGTATCATGTTAGGTTGCATCACCAAAACATCTATTCCGGTTCAAATTTATCTTCTTCTTGTTCAGGTTAGGTTACTGTCCATAACAAGTTGTGACAATGAAAAGGCATTAATTTGAATCCTAAAATTAACCGACTAATTAATTTAATTTGGGGATTTTCAACATTTTTGAAAATATTTTATTGTTATCGTCAGGGTGTTTAAGGGACACATAAAGTGGTTGTTGCGATATTTGGTATCACGATCTAACATCACTAACCATGCACACTCTACGAAAGTCTAATGTCACTAAAACTAATTAGAGACTATTCTCTTATGCTGTCATTTTCATTTTCCCTCTTTAATTTCTTCCCAACAAGCAGTAAAAAGATTTGTAAGATCATGGAAACTATATATTGTGTCCTTTGACGATATTTTTACTGGAAAAAAGGGGTTTTTTTTTTAAAAAAATATGATATATGTGTTTGAAATTTTAAGAGAAGAACACACGTGTCATATAGGAACCAGATTTTGAGGAATTTATAAAGGGAAATGTTAACGGTACATTTATTTTCTTTTTTATATCTTTTTATTTATATAATAATGGTAGTGAAATAAGATAAAAAAAAAAATTATATATAAAAAAGAAATAAAAACATGTTTAAAAAATGTCCTGGAATAAAACCGATTCACAAAAATGCTGGGAGAACACAGCCAAATAGTTCTATGACAACATGTGATTTAATATTGTTAAATTAACTTTATGTTTAGTAGGTTATGGCTGAGTTGGTTTTCTTTGTATTACTAGCTGTGTGGTGTCTTCTACACCCATTTTTAATATATTTCTAATATAAAATCAACATATGTTTAAATTATTTTTCTTAAATCTCTTTTTATTTCTCTTTTCTAAAATTCAAAAAGATATTGATTTTGTGTTGATTTTTTACAACCTCAAATACACCCTTTATTCCCATGTGCCCTGTAAAAATAGTGCCACGCAGCTTATAATTTTTTCTATTATTGATTCTGGTTTTTTTTTTCTTTTTTTAGTTGTAGTAAACCTAGATAGAAATACAAAAAAGAAAAAGAATAATAAATTCCAGTGAAAAGAAAAACCACTATGGCTGAGTTTTTTATTGTTTTCT
>JBBYHH010352330.1:0-12110 GCA_038382905.1 Daphne laureola | reverse complement strand
CATAAAGAGGAAGAGGATTCCGCGAAGTGATGGAGCAAGTGGACTCCATTGTTGATGTATACTGGTAAGGGTTCAACTTTCTTATGCTTTCTTTGAGCTGCGTAGGTTGGTTGAGGCTGGTTTTAGACCTGGATCTCTGACTTCGGTCTTCGATCCTGATAGTTGAGTCTAACACTAGTTCTATGGTAAGGTTAGGGGCATGCAGGTTTTACGCGTCCGGAGTGGTCTCAAGAGCGACATGTAAGTAGGATGGTAAGTAGCGTAGTAGTTTAATGATCGAGTGAAAATCAAGGTTGTGAAAGTAGATTTCCCGGTTAGGTTAGGGATCGGGTGATGACCCGTGTGTAGGGTCATTGGTTGACCTAGTTGTTTAACATGTGTATGTGTGAGTTTTGTGATCGTGAGACTATCTGTGAGGGATCATTAGATGATCCGGTTGTGAGTTTTATATTATTGCACTCTTGGTTGTGTTGTGTGTATGTTGTGATTATATGTTGTATGTTTATTATTGTTGTTGATCCGTAGAAGATTGGCAGAAGGCTATGAGCCGCCAGAGACGGTGTGATGCTAAGAGCCACCGTGTGTTTTGGGCTATGAGCCGGGGCTATGAGCCGTTTGAAATTTGGGCTATGAGCCGTCAAACCCGGTGTAGTGCTTAGAGCTGCCGGAGATTTTATTCGAAACCCGGTGTAGCGCTTAGAGCTGCCGGAGATTTTATTCGAGACCGGTGTGATGCTATGAACCGCCGGGAAATGGTTTGGAAATGGTTTGGAATTGGTTTTGGAATGGTTTTAGAACTGGTTTTGAGTAGTTTTGGAAACTGTTTGGGAAATTGTTTTGGAAACGATTTTAAGGATTGTTTTTAGTTTCTGTTTAACCGGAGCATCGTTTGGTGCTGCCGGGGGTGTACCTAAGATTTTATTTTGTGCATGTCATGTCACTGCATATCATGATATTAACATGAACTGTTCATAGCACGCTAACATCTTTATGCAGGGAAAAGGTTTTCAACTTACCCTTAGTCTTATCTCCACCCTTACTGAGATCCTTTCGAGGACTCATCCCCTTATTATTAACATTTTTCAGGAACCGCTATTTTACTGGATGCGGAGTAGCTCCGTATCGTAGCTGGTGTTGTTGTACCTAGAAGGTACTTGTGTTTACTTAAGCAGTTGCTGCTTATGTTGTGGTTTGGCTAGTAGCTGGGTTGAGGCGGATATTAGATATCTGCATTTGTGAGTTAAGTGTAAGTGTTTACTAACGGTATTTTTCTTCTCCGTTGTGTTTAGCAGCAGCAGTAGTGAGAGCAGGAGTCTAGTAGACTCAACCCTGTTGGACTACTCAGTATTCCATCATGTTAGATCGGGCTCTATAATTGTAAATGTCGCATGCATGTATATATTAGAAAGCATAATAGTTGCTGTGTAATTTCCGTTGTGCTAAGTTATTGCTAGATGTATGTGGTTCATATGTCTTATTACCGAGATGACCTGCGTTAGGTCAGTTAAGTAAGGTTAGGCAAGTCGCCAGTTCCCGCCACCCCCATTCCCGATCGGCACGCGCGCCTCCACGGTGTCCGGTGCGAGGGTGTAACAATTGCTGAAGAAGAGGTGAAGTTCAATCTCAATGAGGAAATGAGAGCACCAAGTTCACAATTGGTGGACTGTTTTAGCATTGATGATTATGAGTTAGGGCTGAGGAAATACAAAAAGATATGAATTTTACAAGAAATGGAATGAGGAGGAAGCAAGAACACTTTTGGATGATGCTATAATTCAGAGAGTACCATTTGATACCTCAAATGGTGGATCTAGTGAGGAGGTCAGGGCTGTCCAGCCACTCACTAGCATGATGGAGCATCGTTGTTCTATCAAAGAGGCTCAAATTGGTGAATTCAATGAACCAAAGTGTGTCAGTGAACCAAGCAAGACAACAGAAGTTGGTGTAAGCAAGAAAAAGAGGAAGGCTACTTCTTCTAAGGGGAAGAAGCAAGCAAAGTCAGTTGGCGCTACTTCCATGAAGAACTTGAAGGAGAAGCTTGAGGGTGTTAAGATGGTTTACATGTGGAAGGTGAAGGATCACACTTCGAATGCTAAGAAACCATCTAGTCAACCCCAAGAGAGCAAGATCAGAGATGACTTTGTGTTTCCATCACTTGAGTTCTGATAGTTGTGGGATTTCTGAGAGTATGTGATGGTGTACAAATCTAACAATTAGCGATCAAATAAATTTGCAACACCTTTAATGGCCCTAGCAACATCTTATCGTAGTATCACAGCTCAAAAGAGGGATCGAACCCAAGAGAGTGAAGTTCTCTAGGGAAAATCAAGGATTGTGTGAAATCTACTGGTGCAATGGAAATGGGGTGCGAAAGATGTTGAGAATGATGATAACAAAGTGGGATCAAGGTATAGGTAACGAAAGAGTAAAATATTCAATGTGATGGAAATACGATGTAATCAGTGATGACAAGCTCTCTCTTATGGAAACATCTACCATGTCAGGGGTTTCCTACAACTAACATGCCCCAATAAAAGGTAAACTTTAATAATCAGATCGGTTTCCTCTTGGAATACCATCCCACCTCTCAAAAAAAGATTATATTGCGCACTCTCGTGCTCCAACAGAGATATTTTGAGGATTACTATACCAAGTTATAACTACCTATTGAATTCCTAGGGTCCTCTCAAACTCCTAGTTCATCAAGCAGTCCATAAAGGTCAGATTTAAAGGTTGGAGTGTCTCCCTCTCAGAATAAAACTCATACTCTCAATGAGAGTACTCTTTAACCACTCTCGTGGATCAAAGAGACTAACTTCAGAGGTTTTAAGATCTAATCATACACACCAATAGAGTTACCAAGGTCCTATCAGACTCTTGGTACATCTATCAACCAATTTCCCTAAGTCTTTGTCGATGGAAGCCCTCTCGAACATTCCATCAAAAACTAGGTGATATGTAAATGTAGGGGATCCTCCTACATACATACTAAAGATATAGAGCAAGAAATCAGCATCTACACAAGCAAAGGCATGCCAATCATAAGTTACCCCGTAGGTCAGCTAACCCTAAGAGAAACTAATTAACTACTCAATAATAAACATGCTAATAAAAGAAACCAGCCCCAATTTCAGGGATAAGAATGTCTAACCGTTAGGAGAGAGATCATTGGAGGCGCAATTTCAAGGCACCAAAATGGCACCTCAAACCTGCGCCTTGCCTTGAAGAGGGGCTCAACCTGCACCTTGAAGTGTTGCCTCTGACAGTCAGGGTTTTGCTACACATGATAGGTGTATATACCAGAATGAAGCTCAAGAAACACTCAACTAAACAAATATATTTATAAACACCTCATTTAGCCCTAACTATGTCTTATCCTAGTATAGTGGCTCAAAATAAGGGATCGAACCCAAGAGAATCAAGCGTTTAAGTATTTTAGAAAATTACTTGTGCAATAAGCAGACATGAATGCAATACAGATAGTAGTGAAAGAGGCAGACATGGATGACTGATGAGTATGCAAGAAAAGAAAAGGCAATAAAGCATGGAAGGGAAGAAGTGGCAACATATATGGTTTGGCAATCATGGGCTTTTGTAGTAGTAAGTGTGACCTAAGTAACATGCATGTGCATCTAAATTGGTGTCTTAGAAGCATGGATCATCTCTAATACCATTTTCCAATGACCAAGGTCATCTCTGACTCCCAGTGATCATCAGATTTGCTAGAATCAGATTCTAAGGCATTCTCTTAGATTCACTACACATCACAAACTACCACATGTTCTTACGAAACTTCAGAATCTAACTACTTTACTCCTACAATTATATCTTAGCAAGGGAGCATGCAATCAATCTCCATTTTCATTCATCGAGGTGAGTTACAATTATCATCTCGCTCACCTCTCGGGCACTGCGGTCTGCCCCTCATATAAGAGGGTTCACCGCCTAGCCACTCTCGTGGTCTAGGAGTGATCTCTCCGATGATTTATAGCGCCTAACTAATCACCAATAGACACTTACTCAGGCCCTCTCGAGCTCCAAGTAAGGCTACAAATTGTTCTTGAGGGTCTATGTCGATGAAAGCCCTCTCGATCATTTCATCGAACACCTAGATAGCATGCACATACAAGTTGCGACCAAGTATGCAGGTTATAAGGGAAACGCTCTAAAGACCAAATCAACTATGAATAATCATGGAGAAAGATAAATTGTAACTTAAGCATGATACTACTAAGATACTCCTGCATCATACTCTATTACTACTAGAAAATAGACATGGAAGAAGATAATAGAACTAAAGAAATCAAGGAAGAGAAAAGGTTAAAATTCACTCATAGACTGCTTCTCCATAGATTAGCCCTTCAACCACTTAAGAAATGGAGGTTGAAGGGATAAAACCTTAAGCTCCTAGCTAAAGAAGCTAGTTTTAGACAAGGGTTTCAACCCAAAGGTGACCAACTAAAAATGTTCCAACTCTTGAAAAACTAAAATCTGACCTAGGAAGACCTATTTATACTAAAACTAGATACCTAAACTACCATTGACCTAAAATTACCTAAAACATAGTTAAGAGGGGTAAAATAGGTAGTACAAGGAAACATTCAATGTATAAAATTGAAATACTTCGTACAATCCCGTGGGTGATAGCTGTGGTTTTGCGTGGTCGATTGTGATGGTGCACAAATCTAGCAATTAGCGATCAAATGAATTTGTAACACCTCTAATAGCCCTAGAAACATCTTATCGTAGTATTGCAGATCAAAAGTAGGGTCGAACCCAAGAGAGATGAGTTCTCTAGGGAGAATCAAGGATTGTGTGAGATCTACTGGTGTAATGGAAATGGGGTGCAAAAGATGTTTGAGGATGATGATAACGAAGTGCGATCAAGGTGTAGGTAACGAAAGAGTGAAGTAGTTAAGGTGATGAAAATACAATGTAAGCACTAACGAAAGGTTCTCTTAGGGCAACACTCACCATGTCAGGGGTTTCTTATAACTAACATGCCTCAATAAAAGGTAAACTTCAATAATCGGATCGATTTCCTCTCAGAATACTGTCTCACTTCTCAACTAAAGATTCTATTAGGCACTCTCGTGCTCCAACGAAGATCTTTTGAGGAATATTATACCAAGTTATAACTACCTATTGAATTCTTAGGGTTCTCTTGAACTCTCAGTTCATTAAGCAATGCATAGAGATGAGATTCAAAGGTTGGAGTGTCTTTCTCTTGGAATAACACTCAGACCCTCAATGGAAATACTATTTAACCACTCTCGTGTATTAAAGAGACCGACTCCAGTGGTTTTAAGCTCCAATCATACACAACAACGGAATTACCAAGGTCCTCTCAGACTCCCGATGTATCTATCAACTAATTTCACTAGGCCTTTGTCGATGGAAGCTCCATCGGACATTCCATCGAACGCTAAGTGATATTGAATTACAGAGGATACTCTTACATGAATACTATGGATATGGAGCAAGAGATTAGTATCTATGCAAGCAAAGTCATGCCAATTATAAGCCACCCCTAGGTGATATAACCCTAAGAGAAACTAATTAACTACTCACTAATAGACATGCTACTAACAGGAATTATAATGAAAGTAAAGGAAAACATATTCATAAATTAAGAGATAAGTTTAGCAATCACCCGGATATGTTTGAACATGGGAAAACCGATAATCTTCCAAAGAGGATCTCCCAAAACTACTCCCAAATTCATAACTATTCTAACCTAAAAATTGGAATGATCGTAACATATATATATATATACTAATTCCCAAATTTCCTAAATGACCCTAAACAATTTGTTCATGTTAGGCATCTAAAACAGGGGTAAACTGGACTTTAACTAGCCCCTAAATTCGGATAAGAATGCAAAACTGTCAGGAGAGAGAAGGTTGGAGGCGGGTGTATGGGGCGCAAGAGTTGCGCCTAGGTCTTGCGCTCACTTTGGCAGGAGAGGAGGACTTCTGCCTGGGATTCACACCTCATACTCACACATGGAATTGTATGAGGCATGAGTTGTGTGCCTTGGAGGTGCTCAAACATCCACCCAGGACTCCTTGAGGCACATCAACCTGCGCCCTAGAGTCGCATCTTGCTTGCGCCTGGATCATCTTGAGGCGCACCAACAGGCGCCCTGCAGGGAAAGGAATTGCACCTTATGTAATTAGGGCGCCAGTTTGAGGCGCCAAACTAGCACCTTGAAGTGGGGCCTCTTATTGTCTCACTTGGCTCTCCAACTTTATAAGATGTGCATTTTGGCCCTCTCAACTCTTCTCTTGGACTCTAATTCTCCAATATAGCTCAGGATGATCTTCGATACTCTGCACTTTTCTAATCCCCATCCCGAGCTTTCAATTTATGCTCTTCTAATTTCAATTTCACCTTAAAGATGTGCATCCTGCAAGAGATAAACAATATAGGTAAAATGCATCTAAGTCATGAAAAAATAGGAATAAATGATGAGATCTGTGCCTTAAACACCCCGAAAATATGGGAGTGTTTGTACACTTATCAAGTACATCTATATTTTTTTAGCTATATGAGAGTGAAAAGAGTATCCTTGGATAGTAAGTAAGTATGTGCCTAGTATTGTAATTAGAAAAGAAATGCACCTAGTATGAAGAAAACAAATATGAAGAAAATGGTGCAAAATGAAAATTTTAAGAAAAAGGCACTTGTGCATAAAGAAAGATCCAAGGATGAAAAAAAAGAATTGAGAGGCTGAATTATGTGCAAATGTATTGAAAAAGTGAGTGAGAGTTACAAAATTGCAAATAGGTTTGGGGATTTAGTCTATAGATTTTAGTTCCCAACTTGCATATTCGTGAATGTCTCAATCTCCACTCATATACATAGCCTCTAACTGAATTCCTCTCACATCAAGGCCGACCTTATTACAACCCTTGCAAAGACCATCCGATAGAGGAAGCATACAACGTTCTTAGGGACAAATGTGGAGGAGTTTCAAATCATTAGCAAGTTTATGGATTGAAGGCATTAGACAAGGTCACATGCACACACTCACTACTTTTTTTATGAGACATAAACACTTAGGGAGTGATCCTCTATCTACTTCATTGAGAACAAAGTTCTAAAACTTGATTGATCATGTGAATCTTTATTGACATGTGGTCCTGAATCATGAATTGACTAAAGTAGAAATAGAGGAAATGAGAAATTAAAGGTTGTAGATTTGTGCGTTGCTAGGGACTAGCAATAGTTTGGGTTTGGGGGTGTGATCAGTGTGCAAACATGTTCACATTTCCTTGATGTTTAAGGAAGAAAACACATCATCTATACCTCATTTTCATCACTTTTATGCACTTTACTTGCAAGTTTCATATTGTGTAGGTGGAATGTACGGAGGTGCAAAAGGGAGTCAATTAAGGACAAAAAGAAGATTTTGGATGAAGTTTCATGAGTTGCGGAGCATTCAAGACGATCTCGGACCAAATTGGAGAGTTGGTTATCAAGATAAGAGTTGGAGAGGGCCAAAATGCACATTTTGGAAAGTTGGAGAGCCAAACCCGAGGAATGCTGGCGCCACTTCAAGGTGCTAGTTTTGCGCCTTAAAGTGGCACCACATGAAGACCAGGCGCATCTCCAAGGCATGGATTATGGCACCACCAAGGAGTCCATGCGCCTAATTTGGTGCCTCTAAGGCACTAAACCTGGCGCCTCTTGTTGACCCATGCGCAGGAAGCAGGCGACTGCACCAGTCGACGGTTTGGCCCTCTTTCAAGGCGTGTCCTCACTACTAGGCGTTGGTTTGGGGCCTCAAACTAGCACCTAGTACCCCCTCTCTTCTGGCAGTTACTTGTCCTTATCTGAATTATTTAGCCATTTTGCACCATTTTCACCCTTCTAATGTAGTGTTAGGTGCTCAACATGTTAGGGGCATTTTAGTAAATTATAATTAGTATAAATAGAGCCTTTAGGGTAAGATTTCAAGGACCTCATTTTTTGTGTTAATGGAGACCTACGAATTTGAGGTTTTTTGTGCATTGGAGGCTTGGGTTTAAGGCCTTCAATCCCCAATTTCATGAGGGGTTGAAGGCCTACCTTGTGAATCTTCAATTGTTGGGTGAATTCTAATCCTACTTTATTTTTATTTTATCATTTTAAGTTTCTATTTAATATTGTTCATTTTTATGTTTAGCTTTGATATAGTTAGAGATGTTATGTCTTAGTTTATCTCTATCTTAGGGTTCAAGTAAGCTATTTCCATAATTATGCATGTTGGATATCAATTCTGAGCACTTCTGTCATGTGTGGTATGATGAATGATATACTTGTTCATATTTACTCTTCTAGGTGTTTGATTAAATATCCGAGAGGAATTTAATTGACACAACATTTGTGAAATTGATAGATTAACCGTCTCAGAGTAAGAGATGATCTTGGAAGGTTAATTGCTGAAAACCTCAAGATTGAGTCTTGGACCACGAGAGTGGCTAAGCTCACTCTAGTTATGACAGTGTTGCTTCCTTGAGAGAGGGGGTACACGATCATAGTAAATCACCTCAGACATGAAAATAAAATTGCTTGTATGATCCCTCACTGAATTGATGTATTGATTGCGGTTAGTTAGAGATAACCTCCATTGTTGATTGGTGGAGTTAGAGATAGACTACCTCTAGGACACAAGATTAGTAGCACATGCATGATCTTTAGGACGCACGATGCACTTTGAGAACCCAAGATTGAACTCCACAAGTGTTGTCTTCATTCCCCTTCATTCGTTTACTCACATTCTTTCTTGCATTTACATTCACATCTTCATTATCATCATCTTGCTTGTTGCCTATTACATTGCATTGTAGATTAGGAACACTTACTGCATATTCATACTCTAGGCGCTATGATTCTCTTAGGTTCGATCCCTCATTTAGAGTCATTATACTACGATAAGACATAGTTAAGGCTAATGACGTGTTTATAAATTTATTGTATTGGTTTAGTGCTTGTAACCGTGCTTTGATTTCAATACACACCAAAACCCTGACCACCAGATATCCACTTTGTAAACCTATGAATGTGGCTAAGAAACAAGTTCAAATGAATCATGAAAATGGATTTAAACATGTATACACCATAATATGCAATAATGATTAAATATCACATGGTTTCTTGTTCTTTTGAATAATTTTCAATTACATCCCAATAATTTTGAGCTTTCAAACCAAGAACTAGTAATCTTAATCAAGACCTTTAATTTAAAAAAACTTTGCAAATAAGTTATCACGGTTTTGAATCATCAAAACATGTGATAGGAGGCAACAAAGCCAACACATCACATGCGTCCCTCTGTAGGACCTAGTCCAACCATTTCAGTAGGCCCTTGTAGGTCTCCATCTCTGATAAACCAGGCTGGAGCTCTAGCCTCGGGGCCCATTCATAAAGATGCTCATCTACAGAACACGTGATGAAGCTCCAGACTTCCCTTCTTAGCACATAGAAGAATTTTGTCGCCCAACCCGAATGCAAGCTTGTGGGGAGTGCAAAGGCTACCACCTTGTTGCCACCAAAGTTGATAGGGACAGGTGGAAGGCGGCTTGTGTAGGGATTCCGGGTCTCAAACAATGTAGCGAAAATAATAGAATCCCTTATAAGATCCATGTAGAACGGGACAAAATAAATGTTTAAACTTTTTTCCTCAAGAACGATGTCTTGTGTCTAACAAAGTGCTGAAATCACCACTCTCTACGAGTATCCACGCACAAGCATATATCACAAACTGATCACTAACTTTCTATTGATTTTAGATCCACCATTAACATGTATTAAATATAGGAATGAAAATGAATCCAGCTGAACCGAGTATTATAGAAATCAAGATTGGCTCATAGTGAAAAGTTTATGTTCATGCTCGGCTCGAGCTCGGTGCACATCTTAAATTTGTTGTCTGAGCTCGGCTCGACAATCCAAATTCTTGTTCGATAAAATGCTCAGTTCGATTGACATTCACATAAATGTTCTCCACTCAACAAGTGGACAAAAGGACAAATATAGCAACATTATATTTTGTTTATTATTTAAACGCATATGCCTCTGCATGTAGATGAAAAAAGCGAGAAAGTTCTACCATAAATCTCACTAACATAAAAACTCCATAGGAATTTCTGAATAGCCATAAGCATGCATGATTACATGAACATTTTATAAAAGTAAAGAAAGTTACTAATAGTATAAAATTGACATCAACATCTCTGTGTCTTCTCTGATCGAATAAGCCAATATAGCCTGCTTAATATACACAAGAAACAAATATTAATTATTTCTAGATAATTTATTGTTAATTAGTTAATGCATTAGATAAATTAAACATCATACCACACCCATTATTGGTGGATTCCTCTTAGTCCAAGAAAATTTCTTGATCATTTTTATCAGGATGCTGCACTATAATTTGTTTAAAAAAAATATGCAGTAGAACATGTAAGCTTCTATATAAATACTAGAATACTAACATAACAATCAAACTTACCTCTGAAGACTTCTTCACACAAAGGTCAACGCGTAACCAGTCTCCCTCTTGACGTGTCATAAGCTCTCTAATCCTATTTTTGTCATATTTAAAGTTCATCAAATTTTCAGCCATACCTTCAATTGTTTTAGATTTCACAACCAATTGATGTTGTTTCTTATTATTTACCAATAAAATGGGACAGACTTTCATATGTCAAAGAAACTGTGTTGTTGAACCTCCTACATTGATGGTGAACAAAACCTTGCAATGAATGTATTTTGCCTTCTTACTTCCATCTGCAAATACAGTTTCTTTAAAAATTTTAAAAATTCTCTTTTTGGGTTTAACGTCACTTTTGTGTGCTTATTGACATTCTTATCATCATTGTTTTCCTTTTCATTATCCTTCACATCAGATAATTAAAGTTAGGTACACGATACACTCATTGAAACATTTTTGAAAAATCAAAGTGTTTGCGGAAACAACTGCCAGCTTCATAAATATAGGTATAAAAATAGAGACAAAATATATTTAAAAGCAATAATTTTGCATTGGGGCTAGAACCAATTAGCATGCCATTTCAGATAATGGGTATAAATTTATACACACTAATACTTAATAACAGCAATAGAAAATCCTAGGGACAAGGCTCAGAACGTATGCAAATACAAAAATAGGAACAAGAGTGGACGACTAGAGGATAAAACAAAATCGATATTTCATAAATATTTGTATAAATATTTTGTGACTAGTGATTCACTTGTTTGATCAAACTATTTATATTTCTATGTAATATCGAACTAGGAGACTACAGTAAGCAATTACCCATTATAAGCAATTTTCCAAAATCCATCAGAAAATTCCCACAAATTTAAACTAAGAAGCATTAGGCTCATCGATCCAGTACCACTAAGAAAAATAGATGGGATTAAACATGAAAATTTACCAAGAAGTTAAACTACAAAAGGGCTTAGGTTTGACTAAGAAAATTAGCTACCTTTTTTATTTTCTAGAACTTTTGAAGCCATGTTGATGTTGCTGCTTGCTGCCTTGCCAGTATCTCTTCGTGAGTTAAAAATAGATATCTCAATAATTGTGTGATTTCACCATTCTCGAGCGTGGATTTATATAATTTCATCATCTTCTAGTGCTTAATTTTAGAACCCAAATCTCAATTTTCTATCTATGATGAAGAGATAAAAGGAATGATATTTTAAAAACGAAACTAGGAAGGAAACGATTGAAGGAATTATGAATATTTATGGTATGTAGCAGATTTGAGAAATGAAAATGGGGAAAAGAAGAAGGAAAGTGCTTTGTCTGCGATGGATGCGAATGTAGAAGGCAAGGGTTTCATATCAGTGGGAACTAAAGTACAAAATTACCCTTGTTCATAAGCTTGTCGAGCTAAGCACCCAATTTATCAAGCTCGGCTCGTTTTAGTCCTCGAGCTTTAAAAACTATTCAAACTTGGTTCATTTCCTTTTCGAACGAGCTTCAAATCGAGCTGAGCTCGAGCCAAAATCAAGCAGTTCATTCAATTTTCAACCCTGATTACATGTTATTCCATCTCAATCATGTACAATTCAAACATATTGAATCCATATACAATTCGGATTTCACATAAAAT
>JBBYHH010352219.1:0-12112 GCA_038382905.1 Daphne laureola | reverse complement strand
TGAAATTCCTTGCATCTACCTCACCAGTTCCATCTTCTAACTTCAGTTTCTCATTAGTGTTCATGGGTGTTCCCACAGGTTTGCACTTTTCCATGTTGAACCCTTTAAGAAGTTCTTGAGCATACTTACTCTGACATATGAAGATTTTTTCTTCTATTTGCTTGATCTCGAGTCCTAGAAAATAACCCAGTTTTCCCAGGTCTGTCATATCAAAGGTTTGTTTCATGTCCTTCTTAAATTCTTTTATCAGTTCTGAAGATGACCCAGTATAAATCATATCATCAACATACAAACTCACCATCACTAACCCTTACTGTTTGTCCTTCTTGACATAAAGTGTAGGCTCATTCTGACTTCTAGTGTATCCTTACTACGTAGTGAAAACCAGTAATAGTGCGGTAGGGATGCACTAAATCTGCAGTAAATAGTGTGGTTTTGGCCGCACTATAAACCACACTATTTAAGCCCACGATAACCCAATTAGTGCGGATTGACCGCACTGGGTAATGCGGTAAAATCCGCATTAGGACTGACACCGTCTGACACGCCCCTGCCAAATGTTTAATGCAGTTTTCAGAACTATTTTTTCGTCTTCCTTTTCCGGGTCACCGACGACAGATTGCCAGTCGTCGATGATCACTAACCTCGGTGGCGTCCCACCAACGGTGAGAGATTCGAGCCCGGACTCGATTCCTTCCTGGGTAACCTCCTGGTAAAACGTGTCCCATGTGCACTATCCGAAGTAATCGATGATTCCGGGGAGCTTCTTCTCGTGCCGCTGCCGGAATGTTTTCGGGTCCAACATACGAACCAGAACCGGATTCGAGAAGCAGAAACTGGGTCTCTAATGGGATTTCACTTCCTATGTTTCCCATCTTTTGGGTTATCCGATGTTAAAATGGAGAATGAAAATAAATAAGAAGAATAAGAAGAAGAAGAAGAAGAAGAAGAAGAAGTTACCTCGTAGAAGAAGCTGTGATTTGCGGTTGAAGTGTTTTACCCCTCTGTAAAAAAAATGAGGTAGAAGAAAGGGGGACCAAATTTAGGGTATGGTAGTGGGGCCTTAGTACGGTCTAGGCCGCACTACAATTAGTTTGGGCCGAATCTGGAAAAGCTGGTAATGCAGAAAAATCCGCATTGGTAATGCGGAAATATCCGCATTATAGACGAACCGCGATTCTCTACTGTGGGCTAGTGCGGTTCGTTGGTAGTGCGGATTTTTTTGCATTAGGAGCTACATTATATTCGGTTTCCTGGACGTAGTGCCTTTTCCACGGAAGAACTGGTATATTTTTCTATACCAGGCTCTTGGAGCCTGTTTGAGACCATATAGGGCCTTGCTCAATCTGTATACCATGTTCTCTTCGCCTTTTACTATAAAGCCTTGTGGTTGTTCCACATATACCTCCTCTTTTAGTTCTTCATTAAGGAAGGCTGATTTAACATCAAACTGGTACACCTCCCAATGATATTGAGCTGCAATTGCCAAGATGGTTCTTACTGTCTCGAACCTAGCCACTGGAGAGAAAGTCCCTTCATAGCCAATACCAGCTTCTTGACTGAATCCTATGACTACCAACCGAGCCTTATGCTTGTTTAGACTTCCATCAGCATTTACCTTAGTTTTGTAAATCCACTTTAGACTTATAAGATTCTTTCCTTCTGGTAGATTGACCAAATCCCATGTATGGTTCTTTTCTATTGATTCAATCTCTTCTACCATAGCTTTTCTCCAAATATCTTGTTGCATTGTTATTTCAACAAAAACTGGATCTTCAGCATACATGGCAAGTGTTGTTTCATAATCTGCCAAGTAGGTTGGATTTTTCATTGCTCTTTGAGACCTTCGTGTAGGTATTGCAGCTTCTTGATCAGGTTCAGATTCTTCAATAGCCTCTATCTCCTGATTTAGTACTTCGGGAACTTCACCTTCTACATTTTCTTGATTTTGAGTCTCATGATCTTCTTCTTTGGTTTCTTCCATCCAATATTCTCTCCAAACTTTATTCTCACTATCCCATCCTCTATTCTCATCGAACTTTACATCTCTGCTAACTATTAGCTTCTTGTTGTTTGGATCCATAATCTTATAGGCTTTTGACTTTGTGCAATACCCAACAAAGAGATATTTATTGCTTTTCTGCTCCAATTTATGTCTTGCACCTGTTGAGAGGACATAACATACACAGCCAAATGTTCTTAGACGAGATACATATGGTTTTTTATTGTACCATACCTTAAATGGTGTTTTGTCCTTCAGAGCTGTTGTTGGTGAAATGTTGATTAGATAAATTGTTGTTGCAACAGCTTCTGCCCAGAACTCATCTTCAAGTCCTCTTGCTTTTAACATTGATCTTGCCATCTCTATTCTTGTTCTATTTTTCCTTTCGGCTACACCATTTTGTTCTGGTGTATAGGGGGCAGTGAGTTGCTTTCTTATTCCTTGATCTTCACAATAAGTGTTAAACTCTCCAGATACAAATTCTCCACCTCTGTCTATTATGAGAGTTCTTATTTTCAGTCATGTTTCTCTTTCTAATAATCTTAAATTCTTCAAATGCTTCTGATTTTTGTTTTAGAAAGTAGCCCCAACAAAATCTTAAGTAATCATCAATGAGTAGAAATAAATATTTACTTCCACCATGAGAAGCAGTCCTCATTGGACCACACAAATCAGCATGTATTAGTTCTAGTTTAGCCTCAGCTCTTTTTGCTTGATTACTAGGAAAAGACCTTCTTGTTTGTTTACGATAGATACACCCTTCACAAATATCATCATCTTCTTTTATCTCAGGTAATCCTTTCACCATTCCTTTATTAGCAAGCATCTTTAAAGATCTAAAATTTAAGTGTCCATACCTTTGATGCCCAGTTTTGAGTCTTGCTCCTGTTTGCTCATGAATGCATGTTGATGTGAGCTTAGATTTATAGGAAACATCTGATTTTCTGACATTGTTGATTGAAGAATCAACTCCCCTTATTTGTCTCGAATTTGGCATTCTGAGTCTTGAAAGTTGACAATATACCCTGTCTTTACTAATTGTCCAATGCTGAGTAGGTTGTGTGCAAGACTTGGTGCATAGTGAACATATTTTATCAATCTTTATTTTCCACTACAGATGATTTTAACTTCTCCTTTTCCTCTAATTCTGATCTGCTTGTTGTCAACCAATTTTACTTGAGACTTGTAGGATTCATCTAGATGTTTGAATTTATCTCTTGAACTTGTCAAGTGATTTGAGCATCCATTGTCAAGATACCAGATGTTGGTATCCTGTATTTTGCTGTCCATGTATGTCATGAACAGATAGTCTTCTTGTTCTGGTTCTGCTTCTACAAACTTGGCTTCTCCTGGTTTACTCCAAAAATCCTCCTCCCTCTGTCCTTTCTTTTTACAGTGGGAACACTGTTGCTTATTCCAAAATTCATTTTCATGGTGACCACTCTTGTTACAGTATGAGCAGGTAATTGTTCTTCCTTTTGATCTGCCTCTGCCTCTTGACCTGTAGAGACCTCTTCCTCAGCCTCTGTTGATATTGTACCCTTGAAACTCTTGTTGTATTTGAAATGCACTTTCTTGTTCCTTTTCTGAGTTTTTTCCGATTCTTGCTTCATGGACTTGAAGAGATCCCCTCAATTCATCTAGTGTCAATTTTTCTAGATCTTTAGATTCCTCTATGGTTGTAACAACATGATCAAATTTTGATGTCAAACTTATCAAGATCTTTGTCACAACCGTCTGTTCTTGGATTTTGTCTCCATAGCTTCTTATTTTTGTGGCAGTGTCTGTCATTCTTGCAAGATAGCTTCCAATTAACTCATTATTCTTCATGCTTGAGGTCTCATATTCTCTCCATAAGCCTTGTATTTTTACTGCTATGACTTTTGCCGAGCCTTTGAACTCTCTTTTTAGAGTATCCCAGGCTTCTTTTGCTGATGTAGCTGTTGCAATCCTAGAGAAGATTGTGTCATCCAGACCTTGCTGGATGAAATACAAAGCCTTGGCATCCTTTTTGGCCTCCTCCTTCTTGGTTGCAACATCTGCTTCAGTAGCCATGCATGTTTCTACTATGTCCCATACATCTTGAAACATGAATAATGTTTTCATCTTGATGCACCATAAATCAAAGGAGTCTCCTTTGAATACAGGTATGTGTGTTTGTGAAACACTGCTAAAGTTGGGATTTCCATTCTAGTCAACTAACCCTTAGCTCTGATATCACAATGTTAGGGTTTGGTAGTGCAAGAAATAAGAGAAAGACTAGAACTTGATGAAACCAATTTTCTTAATCTTTATTGAATAAACTTAGACTCTTTATATAGGCCTTACATGCTAAACTAGAACCTTAATTCTACTAGTAATAGGACTCTAATACTACTTGACTTCTAACGGCAGTAATACTAACTCACTTAAGCTCTAGCTACTACTACTTCTAACTTAACTAGGACTTGGTAATTTGTGCACCAAGCCACTCAACTTCCAGCTCTTGAATCACTTATAATTAACAGATTCTACATGCAGAGGATGAAAGAACGGCAGAGTGAAAGGGCAGTCAAAATAGCAGAGCACGAGTCAAGCAAACATTTAGAGTTACTATAAAGTTAAAGTTACGGTTCTTACAAGTCAGCAACTAATTACAATGGTAAAACAGATCATGTACATCGAACGCAATTCGTCTGTCGTGAATTCGTCTTTACCTCTTTGTCCCAATGTGTTTTTTTTTTTAATTTAAAAAAAAAGAAAAAAAAAAGAAAAAAGCGCTGGGACAGAGGGGGTACAGACGAATTCGCGACAGACGATTTGCGTTCATGTACATCACCAGCATGAAACACTCTTAAGTCTGAGTGTCACCAACTCACCATCACCCAAACGGGTAAAGTGTACCTATAATTCCCTAACTTTAATTATTATCTTATCAGAATCCTGTTTTAACTTTTTGTTCTATTGAGATCCGTTTTAAAAGATTTTATTAATTCGTGATTCTTTTCCATCTGTTTGCCGTTAAATTTAACGGACTTGGGAGAAAAATGTTAATTTTGGCAATTCTATTTTTTCAAATAATCCATTTACACCATAAGTTTGTTTTCTTGTGGAGCTTGCATGATAACTTTCCTCAACTCTGTTGGCACTGTATCATCTGTTACTCTGTCATCTGTTCAATAGTTTTAATGACCAAAATAATCCTGAGAACAGAAACTGGGCATGCTACAGATATTAGAAGAGAGCCTCGTAGTATTCAACCAACAACATATAATTAGTAGCTACTCCAAACTACTTCAGCCAAAATGATAAACCTAAACACAAAACACGATCAAATTTTAAACCAGAAGCACTGTCAAAACTAAAGTAACATACGATCATAGTTTCATGTGAGACGAGCAATGAGGAAGAAAATAAAAGATGGACAGAATACAGATCTTGCTACGTGATCAAACAATGCAAACTCCAAAACAGTATTCATGCCCATACTAGGAACGAAGACAGGATCCGTTTAGTTATGAAAATTTTCCAAAATTTTCATCTGAAGTTTCCTTTGTAAATAATAGTTGAGATGTATAATTAGCTATTAAGGAGACAAAACCTTGTTTTCAAAACTTTAGAAAATTCATGCGTTAGAGTAGAAAACTTTATTTTGAAGTTCTTCATTTTAACACTAGAGTTTTGCAAAGTTTTAAAAATAAGGTTTTCTCTCATTAATGACTAGTTATACATCCAAATTATTTATAAAGAAAATTTGAAATGAAAATTTGAATTTTTTTTCATAAAACGGGTCCACAAAATATTTCAATTGAAATCCTGATGCACAAGAAGAATTGTAGCATATCATCACTCAGCTTCCTTTTGGGTTTCAGATTAGAGGACAACCAAAGTCGGCAGCCTGAGATGAAAGTAAGAAACTAAATTCCCCACTAAAACATGCTACCATAAAGAGCAAAACCATGAAGCTTGTTGACATATTTCAGTTAATGGTTCCATTTTTCAGTCTTTACTAGTAACATGACTACTCTAATGAAGACAGTGTCAAAAAAGCAATTGTGGAATAATTTTCTGATCATTTCATTCTTCGTAGTTGTACAATATATATAGTACAAACATTCACAAGGAAAGAATAAAAAGTTACAAGGAAATATCCTACAACTACGGAATAAAATAAGATTACATAATTAAGGATATTGACCAAATCGTACCCTTACTTTTAGAAAAAAGTTAAGCGGATTTTCTGGATAATGGTGGTTTGAAAGCTAGCTATTTTGATTGATATTCATCGGACAAGATTGACCGATTCATCAGTTTGAAAATGTCTTGAATCTGTAGAATGTTTGGGTGGGCGATAAGAGGGGCATTATCTTGGGCTCGTCTCAGAGCAGCAATTGGGTTCTTGGCTATCCTTTGTCTGCTCTTAAACTTCTATTACTCTCATGTAATTTCTGCAGGCTATCCTTTGTCTGTTGATTTTTTGGTTCTTGCCTTCCATTTTGGAAGTAAGAACTTATTTTGATGCAATTTTCAGTGGGTTTTTGATACGTACCATTCCTGAAGAAGCCCAAGCCCAATTGCACGCTGGCCCAACATCCAGGAGAAGACCGTTAAACTCATTAAATACCCAGATAGGACCATTGGTGATACGCAGCATTTCACCAGTAACAGCTCTTCTTCCTCTACAAGTATCTTCAACAGCTCGGTGAGAAAGGCAGCTAAGAATTGTAAGTTAGTTCTTCCCCTTTGAATACCTCATTCAATTGGTGGTTTCCTAGCTCACTCTTTCCACTGCTTCAGGATTTCAAGGTATGCTCTGGTACGTGTCTCCATCAAACACCGTGTTGGATCAGAGCCCATCTATCATTTCCATTCCTCTGTTTAACTATTTCAGTAGATCTGTAATTCAGCTAGTTGCATCTGGATTTCTTTTTGAGTTGTAATCGGATATTTGCATACCTTAATTGATTATCGTCGATCATTATGATTTACACCTAACAATTAGTATCAGAGCAGGATCTTCGCACCTATGATGGCTGATCATACTCGTCCGGTGGAATTCCAGAAAAACATGGAAGAAAAGATGAGCCACGATCTTCATGAATTGACCCGAGGCTTGACTGACATGTGGAATACAGAGAATCCTGAACGAGAAGAACACTGGACAGCAGATGCTCAAGCGCGAGAAGATCGGCTCACTTCTAGAATAGCAGCGATGATGGTTGACCGTGCCCAAGATATGAGAAATGGGGGGCAACAGAGGTAATGGTCACAACCATGGCCAACAAGTAGATCTGGGGAATCGAGGTCATATGGATATGCCTAATACTCGACTGAGTAAGATCGATTTCCCACATTTCTGGGGTGAGGATGTTGATGAATGGCTATTTAAATGCAATTCTCTGTTTCAAATGGAGAGGACATCTGAGGACAGGAAGATCGAGCTAGCAGCTCTACACTTAGATGGACCAACTATTCATTGGCATAAGAGGTTTATGAGAGATTTTCCAGGACGAGCCAACATCACCTGGGGTACCTACTGTGAACACTTGAGAACTAGATTCTTGAGGACCCAAGAAACCCCTGCAGAACAGCTCAAAAACTTGAAACAAACGGGCTCTGTCAAAGAGTACCAAGATGCATTTGACAAGTTATTGACTAAGGTGTGGCCTATAGCAGATGAGATCATGATGGGAATGTTCATTGGAGGCCTACACCCAGATTTAAGAGTAAGAGTTCGATCTATGAGACCTGCAGATCTCGGAGAGACAAACCATTTTGCGAGGACATTGTGGGGAACCCTCGGAAGACCTACAACAATGATGTAAGAAACAGGGTGAGTAAAGACCAAGGGGGAGGGACCGGTGGTAAAATGGGATACCAAGAGAAAACAAAAGGGGAGGTACCTTTTAAACGACTAACAGACAAAGAGTTAGCAGAAAAAAGGGCTAGAAATGTTTGTTTTCGCTGTGATGAACCCTTTACTCCTGAACATAAATGCAAGAAGGGACAAATACACAGAATTGAACTGATAATGGAGGGGGAAAACTCCAGTGAGGAGGACAGCTCAAATGAAGAAACAGACACCCAGAACACCCCTCTTATATCACTTCATACTTTAACAGGAGTGGTAGGCATAAATACAATGAAGGTTAGTGGGTTTATTGGTCAGAAACGTATCAGTCTCTTAATGGATAGTGGAAGCACTCACAACTTCTTAGATGAGAAATTCACCAGGAAATGGGGCATACCAGTGAGCAGTATACCTTCAGTGGGAGTGGTGATTTCCAATGGTCAGACAGTACCAATCACAGGAATCATAAAAGGCCTTCAGTTCAAAATTCAAGGGGTGGAATTTCAAGATTATGTACTAGTCATGGAATTAGGGGACTGTGATCTAGTATTAGGGATGCAGCTACTGGGAGAGTTTGGGGTGATTGGATGGGACTGTAAAAACCTAACTATGGAATTCACTTATAAGGGAGAGAAACTAATGCTGAGAGGGCAAACACAATTGCATACGAAAAGCTTGAAATCCAAGAAGGTGGACAAGTTGCTGCAACAGGGTTCAAAAGCCTATTCAGTGAAATTTATTACCTCAGGATCTGCTACAGTGGAGTGCCACCACACTGAAGTAGTCCATAACCCACATCAGTTAGAACCCCTAATATCTTAGTACTTTGAGCTTTTTAAAGATCCCACTGGACTACCACCTCTTAGGAGTCTGGATCACAACATCATCTTGCAGCGCAATACAACCCCTATCAACATCAGGCCATACCGATATCCAACTATCCAAAAAGATGCAATAGAGCTGATGGTAAAGGAAATTCTGGAGGCTAGAGTGATCAAACTTAGCCAAAGCCCCTACTCATCTCCCATAGTCTTGGTTAAAAAGAAGGACGGGTCTTGGCGCTTGTGTGTCGACTATAGAGAGTTGAATATAGCTACAATTAAGGATAAATTTCCAATACCTGTGATAGAGGAGTTATTGGACGAGTTTCATGGGTCTCAAATCTACACCAAGTTGGATCTCAGATCTGGTTATCATCAAATACGTATGAAGGAAGAAGATATCAGCAAGACAACATTTCAAACTCATCAAGGCCACTATGAATTCATAGTGATGTCGTTTGGACTCACTAATGCACCCTCCACTTTTCAGGCTCTAATGAACAACATATTTCATCCACACCTAAGGAAATTCATCCTGGTTTTCTTTGATGATATTCTGATCTATAGTCCTGGATGGGAACAACATCTACAGCATGTTGAAACAACCTTGGAACTATTACAAGTACACTCCCTTCTAATCAAAAAGAGTAAGTGCAATTTTGGAGTGGATAATGTGGAATACCTGGGGCACATTGTTTCATGTAAAGGAGTGGCAACTGACTCTAAGAAAATCATAGCTGTCCAAGAATGGCCCAACCCAAAGAACCTCAAACAACTCAGGGGATTTTTGGGGTTAGCAGGGTATTATCGAAGGTTTATCAGGCAATATGGAATTATCAGCAAGCCCCTAACCCAACTTCTGAAGAAAGGAAATTTTCACTCGAAGGAAGAGACAGAAGCAGCTTTCAAGGAATTAAAAGGAGCCTTGACTCAAGCACCAATTTTAGCATTACCAGACTTCCAAAAGTCATTTGTAATCGAGACAGATGCCTCCAAGGAGGGAATTAGAGATATTCTACAATAGAAGGGCCACCCTATTGCATATATCAGTAAAGTATTGGCCCCTAGACACTTACCCTTGTCCACCTATGAGAAAGAGTTCATGGTTCTTGTCTTCGCGGTGGAAAAATGGCGACCCTACTTACTAGGAAGGAGATTCATTATAGGAAAAGATCACCAGAGCTTGAAATATCTCATGGAACAGAGAATTTTGACACCCCTTCAGCAAAAGTTTATTATGAAGTTATTGTCATATGACTATGAAGTCCAACATAAGAAAGGAAGAGAGAACATTGGGGTTGACTCTCTCTCTAGAATCTCCCGCCAACAGATGACCCTCATGGCACTGATCAGAGTCATCTCTCCACTTCTGCAAGAAATTAAAGACAGTGTCTCTAAGGATGACAAGCTGCAGTCCTTGATACAGGAGAAAGCAGCCAACGAAAGTACTCACCATAAATTCACAATAACTCCTCAAGGGCTGAAGAGGAAGGGAAGGTGGGTGGTAGGACATGACCCAGAGCTCAGACACAAAATTATAAAAGAGGTACACGAAAGTCCTGGTGGAGGACACTCGGGAATGGAAGCAACCAAGAAGAGAATCAGTCAATTTGGTTACTGGAAAGGACTAACTCGAGAGGTGAGAAACTTCATCAGGGAATGCGATACATGCCAACGGTATAAATATGACAACCAAGCATATCCAGGGTTGCTTCAACCACTGCCAATACCTTAGCAAATCTGGAGTAGCATTTCCATGGATTTTATTGAAGCCCTTCCCAAATCTGAAGGCAAAGAGGTAATTCTGGTAATTGTGGATCGTTTAAGCAAATATGCACATTTTCTTGCACTCTCACACCCTTATTCAGCTTCTACAGTGGCAAGATCTTTTATGGACAATATCTATAAATTACATGTAATGTCTATGGACATTATCAGTGATAGGGGCTCGGTTTTTATGAGTTCTTTCTGGACTGAACTGATGAAGCAGCTGAAGGTGAAGCTGAAGCTCTCAAGCAGCTATCACCCACAAACAGATGGCCAAAAAAAGGTTGTTAATAGGAGCCTAGAGACCTACTTGCGCTGCATGACAGGAGATTTCCCCAGACAATGGCTCCAATGGCTACCCTTGGCTGAGTGGTGGTATAATACTAACTACCATTCTACAATCAACATGACCCCCTATGAGGTACTTTATGGTCAGCCACCCCCTGTGCACCTCCCATATTTAGCTGGAGACTCCAACATGGAGACTGTCGGCAGAGACATGAGTACGCGAGAAAGAACCATCCAACATCTAAAGGATCATATCTCTAAAGCTCAAAGAAGAATGAAACAAATGGCTGACAAACACATGACTGAGAGGGAATTTGCAGCAGGTGATTGGGTGTATCTCAAATTACACAAATACAGACAAGCTACAATGAGAGGAGGATTGGATCATAAGCTGGCTGCTAGATATTATGGGCTATTCCAGGTTAGTCAAAGGATTGGGAAGGTAGCCTATCAACTCAAATTACCATCAGAAACAAAAATCCACAATGTCTTTCATGTCTCATTATTGAAGAGAAAGATAGGCTCGAATACAGTCCAGAGCTCTCTGCCCATACTGGAGGAACAGTCTAACCCACCTGTCCCAGTGATCATACTGGATAGGAAGGTCGCAAAGAGGGGAAATTGAGCTATCACAAAGGTACCGGTGCAATGGTCTAACTCAGGACCAGAAGAAGCTACATGGGAAACACTCTTCGATTTGCAGAAGAGGTTCCCTGAATCTGAGTTATAATGGGTGCTTGAGGGCAAGCACATGCTTAAGGGGGAGGGATTGATACGTACCATTCCTGAAGAAGCCCAAGCCCAATTGCACGCTGGCCCAACATCCAGGAGAGGACCGTTAAACTCATTAAATACCCAGATAGGACCGTTGGTGATACGCAGCGTTTCACCAGTAACAGCTCTTCTTCCTCTACAAGTATCTTCAACAGCTCGGCGAGAAAGGCAGCTAAGAATTGTAAGTTCGTTCTTCCCCTTTGAATACCTCATTCAATTGGTGGTTTCCGCTCACTCTTTCCACTACTTCAGGATTTCAAGGTATCCTCTGGTACGTGTCTCCATCAAACACCGTGTTGGATCGGAGCCCCTCTATCATTTCCATTCCTCTGTTTATCTATTTCAGTAGATCTGTAATTCAGCTAGTTGCATCTGGATTTCTATTTGAGCTGTAATCGGATATTTGTATCGTCGATCGCGCGTAACAGTTTTAAAAATATTGTGCTTATTCTCGAGACGTTTGCGGTCGCCCAGGTCAGTTAAGATACATGTATTTGCAGGCGAAGTCGTGATGAATTGTTCTGTTAAATGACAAAATACATGCGAGATTTTCAGTGTCTGCCTCCCTAATTGATTCTTAGTTTCCTACTTTTTGTTTCATTTGTTCCTCAGCGAAGAGAACAGTAGAAT
>JBBYHH010352108.1:0-12113 GCA_038382905.1 Daphne laureola | reverse complement strand
GTTGTTAAGAATTTGTTGTTTACTTGTTAGTCATCCTTGTAGCCTTTTGGTACGGAAGCATCATAATTTTAAGGTTTGTCTTCATGATTTCAATTCATCCCCATCCGCCCCTCCCACACTCCTCTTTCCCCCAATATTTGGTTTTTTACTTCTTGGTCATTGCAAATTTAGAAGGGGATCAACTGTTCTTTTCCCCCTTTGGTTAAGCCACATTATTTACTATTTGTTACACCATAAATGCTTCCGTGCTTGCTATGTGAAGTTTTTAATTCTAAGGGTTTCATTTTTTCACTCAAAAAAAGAAGTGGTCAATGGTTTCTTAAAAGAAAAAGGGATAGAAAGAAAGAAATTAGTGCAGCATCTACTCATTGAGTTTTTTGTAGTATCAGGTGGGCTATTGGTACTTGAAGTGTATTTTCATCATTGTTTTGTTTTTGCATCTACAAACTTCTTTGGAGAAAACTTGTCAACCAAGTACCCCATGCTTAGTGTTCTCAACATTGAAGTTTTGGAAAAAGGATATTTATTTCAGTATGTCATTTAAATCTGCTGTACTCTCTGCTTCTGTTTGTTTTTTTTTTTTTAATAAAAAGTCTGAGTGAGGTCATTTAATCAGAATGTTTACCATTACAGTTTACATGACTTCTTAAATGCAGAATATTACAGGAATAAGTTTAAGTCTTGATGTACAGAAGTGGGCTCAGATACTTTACTTGGACAGGCTTAGCTTCCATGCTGGTAAACACGTTTCATGTTAAATCCCTTCTGATATTTTTTACAGTTTTGGTTGTCAGGCATTATAGTAATGTTGTTGGATTAGATTGTTAAGTGTGTCTGAATATTGTAGGCTTCTAGGCTTCTTAAAGGATAGTTATTTTTCCATAAAAAATGATAGCTTTTAAGTAAAGTTTCATCATCATACTACACATTAATCTTAACTATCTTGGGGTCAGTGTTAAGTAAAGTTTGTTTATGTAAAGTGGTTATACTTATTACTTAATTAGGAGCTTCTAATAAAAACATACTCCCTCCATTCCAAATTGTTGAAATGTATTCCCTTTCTTATAAAAAAGAAAGAAAGAAATGTATTCCCTTTTGGGTTGTCCCAGAATCATTGGAACGTTTTCCTTTTCAGTAACCTTTAACACAACAATTTACTTTCTTACCCTCATTTAAATTCTCATTCCATCAATTCTACACTAGTCATAATAAAGCTTACTTTCTCTTTCTATGAACCTTGTACAATCTCCAGTTACTCCTTTTTTTTAATCATAATTTTTGTGTGGGTGAAAATAGAAAAACTTAGTCTAATTTATCAGTCCTGTAACTCCATGCCCAGAGAAACAGTTCAATAAAATTGGGCTCAAGGGGTTATTCATTTACTGTGTTGCCATTGAATGGCCAAGTGGCAACCTTTACTTTCTTATGCTAGCATGTCATGCTCCGGAGTATAATGCAAGCTTATGGGCTTTGGAACTTCCTGTTTCGAGGAGCAACCCATATACCAATACAATTATGTACAAGATGGGTTTCCTCTCACTTTTCATACACAACAAGATAGGTTATTAACATTATAAATGGGCATTTCAAATGAATGATGCTGATGGCTTGAGGCTCTTGATAAGTTCATGAGAAGAACTTAGTAGCACGATCTTTCTGTTCCTTTAACTGGTGATGTGGAATTTGACACGGTTCAGTTGTTTGATTAATGAAGGGACAGAATGAGACTTTGTAAACATTCATGGTTCATCTCTTCATCTTTTAGTCATTTCCTCACAGAAAATAAAGATAGAGAAATGTATTTCCTTTGAGATTAAGGGGCTTATTGGAATTTTAGCTTCTAGAATGCACATGTTTAACATCTCATGAACTGCAAAGAGATGTTCCTTTTGTCCAATTTGTGGTAATGCTTCCTTTCTAGTATGATGGAAATCTTTTGCTGAGTTTATGGAAGTTGTTATAGGAAATTGGCTGCTCCTTTATCTGGTGCAAACATTTAATGTAACACGAATTTCTATATTTCATAATCGATCTCAACTATGTTGGCGAAAGCTCTTG
The DNA here is from genome assembly GCA_038382905.1 of Daphne laureola. Lineage (NCBI taxonomy): Eukaryota > Viridiplantae > Streptophyta > Magnoliopsida > Malvales > Thymelaeaceae > Daphne > Daphne laureola. The sequence continues at coordinate 10,055 of JBBYHH010352108.1, read as the reverse complement.
TAAAAGAATGTCATTCTTTCAGTTCTATGGCTAGAGAGCAGATGCAAAGATTTTGAACCTACTTATCTGTACACAAAGGAAAAGGTATATATTTTTTCTATTTCAGAATTCACTTTCTTCTAAACAAAGTTCTACTCTAGCCTGGAACATTATGAAAGTATGTTTCACGTATAATACTTTCAGGGCATTTACTGTTGCTCTATGTTTCTTATATATTTTGTGTCATGTCTGACAGGGTTACTTCTTGCTACCAGAAGGAGCTAGGTTTCGTCATAACATACATACCATCAACAATAGTATATCAGCTCGGCATCCCTGCTTTGGCAATAGGTTCATTTTCTAGTCTGTTACAAAAATAATTTGAAACTTCAGAATATACCTTTGTGAAGTATTTGCATGTAGTATACTGAAAGCTACCTGTTGAATTGTATCATTCTACATTTTCTACTTTCAGGTGGCAACAACTTCTCATAAATAGATTTGTTGGCTATGACACTATTCTGATGAACAGCTTATTGAGTGCTTCAGGTCAAGGTAATGGCTTTAAATACCTGTATGGAAATACAGTGAGTCTAGCTTATTGAGTACTAGCTTTCTGTAGAAATGTATTAGACAGCAGCTGATCAAGCAGAAGCATTTTGCTGCCGTTTACTTCAGCACTTGTTTTCTTCATTTAGGTTGAGTTGGGGGTAGGGGTTGGGGGTATATGGGATATGAGTACAGTTTTATGCAACTTTTGGAATCTCCATTTCAGGGTATCTTTATAACTTCCAAACAAGAGAATTCTATAATCTAAGTTTTGCGCAAGAACTCCCTGATGGATCTGCTAGGTTTGGAGGTATTTTCATTTTCACTTTATACTATATGTTTGGTATTAATAGATGCTTTGTGTTTCATGAGTTTCAACTTATCTTTGGGTTGTATCATGCAGATTATCTCGTGAAAAAGTGTGGGGTTCTTATGATGTCACTGTTTGTGTTCTTTACAACCACAATGTCTGTGTCCTTTACATTGCGTGAGACACAGACTCGAATGCTGAAGTTCACCGGTGAGAGTAACTTGTAACTCCATTTGCACTCAAGATAAGGTTTTCATGTTGGTGGATTAGCTTTGTAGTGACAAAATTGTCCGCATGCAGTGAATCCTTGCAGCTCTGATACTGAAAGAAAGGAGGGGGAAAAAAGAAAGAACTAAGAAAATAATGTTCATATGTATTACCAATGATTTTGTCATTACTTATTTAAAACACAATGAGAAAACTGTTTGGAAGAGCATGTTTGTTACTGCTTTCTTTGCCTATCTATTTGAAATTTGATTGGTCCATTTTTTTAACTCTTTCAGTACAGCTTCAACACCATGCACGACATCGACTTCCGACTTTCCAGTTGATCTTTGTGCATGTGATTGAATCACTTGTGTTTGTTCCGGTAGGTAGACTTTTCAAGATAATTGATCTTCTGGATATACCCTAGATTTTTTTAAAGATATTTTCTTCAAAATTTGTACTCACTCTCACAAGGCTAGATGACTTATATTTGTGTATGCAGATCATGATTGGTATCTTGTTTTTCTTGTTCGAGTTTTATGATGACCAGCTGCTGGCTTTCATGGTCTTAATTCTTGTGTGGTTATGTGAGCTATTCACGTTGATCAGGTTTGGCTTCTTCTCTTGCTCGTTTTGTTTAATGAACAGAACGACTTGTCAGAGGGTTATTTCCTACTGAAATTTCCACTCATGTTTACATATTGGACTATTATTTGGTGTGAGCTCCTGAGCAACTGAAATTGGCTTTCGCTCCTGAATGTTCAAATTCTTAGTCTCAGCAGAAACTGTGGCTTTGAGTTGACTATGGACAATCATGTGGTAATAGCTTATATGATCATGAGCTGTTGTCTCTGTTGCAACATCCAATCTAGGTGATAATGGCTCTCAACGCTCAGTTGAGTATGGAGCTGTTTTGAACTTTAACATAAGAGGTGTATTGTTCAGTTATAGGGAACATATGGGTTATGATTATAGCTCAGCGCAGACCTAGAAGGGGCAGGCAAAAGCTTGGGTCTTCTAAATGGTTTATGTCGGTTGGAGTCTTTAAAATTCAAGGGTAAATACATTCGGGTCCCTTCTAAATAGTGGGAAATCCAATTATAAGGACTACAATTTAGTAAAAAAAATCTTGTTTGGTTCCTACTCTGTCAAAATGGCAAGTTGCCCCTGATTTTGTTTATGTTCTTAAACAAAACAGAATCAAGGAACAGTTTTAACATATCATACATGCACTAGTAAGAGTATGTGGAGAAAATAAAGGGCTGTATTTTTCATGACTTAACATGGAATATGCATTGCTTAACCAACTCGAAACTGGAACTTGAGTATCGAAAATTGAGGGGTGATTTTGTGTGTCTAGCCTCGATGGCTCTGATTATTGTTGGTGTTGGCTTTGATAATTAGAATTATGCGAGTACCTCAATAGAGCATGACCTCGTTCCTAGGTAGTAATGTTCATGATATGATTTTGTATTCTGGTTTTAAATGATTTGCTCATCACAAAACTGCAGTGTCCGGACACCAATATCGATGAAGTTATTCCCTCGCTTCTTCTTGCTGTATTTCCTGGTCTTCCACATTTATTTCTTCTCCTATACGTATGGTATGCTTCTAGTTCTCTTGCTCAAATTCTGTTTACTGAACTTTGTTTGCTTCTGCCTTTTACTAGTTCTGATTGTATAAAAAATTATTTCGAATTTCAGGTTTTTCATATTTGGCTCTCTTTACAACTGCTGCGTTTATGCAGCACCTTATTCTATACTTTTGGAACCGGTTTGAGGTAAATCAACCTGAACATTTACTCTTTTCTGGTGTTCTAGGTGTACTTCCGATCTTGGTTTCACCTTTAAATCATTTTTGTTCAAGATGAAATGCAAATGTTAATGTCTATCTCACCTTTTCAGTTAAGTATTTCCCAATTGAAATCAAATTTTAACTCTGGTATATCTAGGTACCAGCCCTTCAAAGATATATGCAAAATCGCCGGTCTCAGCTTCAGCAGCACCCAGATTTCCACATAACCTCTTCAACCATACTCGCTTCCACTTTACACATCACAAGGCTGAACACGAGGAGCCCAACGGGTGTTAATGCAGAGCCTGGGCTGACGTTGAGACCAGGGTCCGACCAGGCCATGCCTGCGAGTGGAATCGGAGATATTGGTAGGATTCAGGAACGTCTGGGAAATGAGCCTGAGGGTCAGACCGAGAACCCACCGCAGATTCCTGGACAACCTAATCCACGCCAAGGAGAAACTGGTCCGAACCCCGGGACGATGAGTTCATTCAGCTCACTGCTGTTATGGATTTTAGGAGGAGCATCTTCAGAGGGCCTGAATTCGTTTCTTTCAATCTTCCGAGACATGAGAGACCAAGGACAAGCGTACAGCGAGCAGCCGAGGCAGGAACAGGAGGCAACTCAGAGTTCACAATAGCTCTAATGCATGCTAAGATGCTACCGTATTTATGCTGGATTCTTGTATATCTCCGCGTTTAGTGTAATATGTAGCGTCCTTCAAACTTGTATAGAAACGGAAGTGTAGTTTGTTTCACGTTTACAAGTAAATCCTTTTTTTTTTGATGAGTACAAGTAAATCCTTTTTTAAGTGTTTTCTTGCTTCATGATTTTTCTCAACCTAGTTATAACTAAGTGGAGTCTGGTGGAGAATGAAACCAATCTTCCGAAAGACCTAATTTCATGTAGAAAGATGCTCGTACTCTTTACAGAGTAGACAAACATAAGATGCGTTCAAATTGGCTAAGTGGAAGTTGATGCTAAACTATAGGGTGCGAAATGGAGAAATTCAAGAAGTTGTGGTGGGGGCAGAAGCATTTCTCCTTTTTTCTTTTTCTCTTTCTTTTACCAACAGACTCACACCGGGACAGAAGGAGCAGTCGCAGGTGCGATAACATAAACCATGGCGACGGGCGTACTTTCAGTTGCTTACCTCGTCGGCTCTTTTAGTCGTCCTCAGTTTCCTCAGTTTTCTGTTGCAAGTCGATGTGTGGCCGGAAAAATCGCGGCTCCTATAGAGAAGAGAGAAAGCCTGAGCCAGAAATCAATTTCATCCTCAAGAAGAGCTTGCTGTACCGCCGAAGCCCTGCCTTTCGATATATCTCCTCCGCCTATCGAGCATGACTTCCTGGTATAATCTGCTCCCTTCATAATTCGCTCTTTCTTTGCCGCTAATTGGTCTTTTCTGTAGGATGCTGCCGGGGCCAAGGTTTCTGATGAGGGAGTCGTGGAGACTTTCGGGAATGATGATGAAGCCTTGGCCGCTTTCGACAATGGGGTTGTGGTAGGTCTCTTCTTCCGTGAGTAAATGTCTACTATTATGAACCTGTGGTTTTCTGTCATAGAATTACTAGTGGGTATTCATTGTTTCAACTCCAAGTTTCAGCATAGGAATGGACTGTATAGTCGTCAATGGTTGGTCATTCTGCCTCTGAGGTTTGTTAATGTATGCGATCTGTCAAGTCAACTTGCAGCTTACTGCGTAGTTGACATGAGTGGGATTACATTAGCAAGGACCTGTGACTATATAGTCACATAGCCTTAGAGATTAAATCAACTGATTTACAATTTTCTCATTACCTTACTGTGCTGGAAGGAAGCCGTAGGCTGGGAGGACTTTGATGGCTAGTATTTTTTATTTATTTTTTATTGAGCACATGAAGAATGTGTATGTGGCTGATTTTTTGGCGCTGTTTGCCTGATGTTTCAGGCTATGGACCTTTCACATTTTGGGCGGATAAGAGGTATATGCTTATTCTTTGATGATTAGTTCTCTCTCATTCAGCTCAACTAGTTAGACCAATTGAAGATAAAGAATTTCATTAAGACAGTATCATGTTATAGGGTAAGCGAAGCTTTAGTTAAGACATGGCATGAGTCATTTTTTTTCTTGTATTGCATGAGCTTGTTCATGATCTTAGTTTATCTTACAATTCTTTTTCTGTTGATATCAACGACTGGCCATGGTGGAAATACTCTAAATAAAGTCAGTGGTGATGATCGTGTTCAGTTTCTACACAACCAGACAACAGCAAATTTTGAACGCCTCTCTGAAGGGCAGGTAATCTCATGAGTTCTCTGACATGCGACTTCAATCATAAGAAAGCATCTTTCTTCAGTTTTGTCCTGGGATTGTCCATCCATTTGACTAAATTGTGGCACAACTAAATTTTAGTTCCACATGAGAATTTTTTCATTTCTATTTGCAACTTTAGCTTTGGGTTTGCTGACACATGTCTAGGGATGTGACACAGTTTTTGTTACTCCAACAGCAAGGACAATAGATATTGCACATGCATGGGTTATGGTATGCATCTTTATCCTTCTCAGATATACTTGATTTTGTTTTTGCTTTTATATTGCTTAAAATCTCCCTTTAAAATTATAATGTTTCTCTCTAATCCACAGAAAAATGCGATCGTATTGGTTGTTTCGCCACAAACCTGTGGTCTCATAAGAGATATGCTCAATAAGTATGTTCTATAATCTCAATAAGTATGTTCCTTAATCATATCAATAGAAAGAATGCAGAACCATTTAACTATATTTCAACTTTCTCTTGTCACTGTAAATGCTTGCTTGACTGATACTCCATTTCTTTTGGTAAGTTATTTAGCTGAGATCATCATGAAAGTTTGAAGCTTGCCAACTTAAGTTTTAAGCTTACTCAATAGTAAAGGGGATGTTACTTAATCTTCTAAGGAGTATTAGTTTGTTGAGTGTAACAAATATTTGACAAGGTTTTTTCTTTTATCCTTTTTAAATGCCTAGGAACAAAAAAATCTGTAAAACTTCCGAGCACAAAAAGAAGGAAAATATGAAACAATGAAGTCAAAAGATTTTCAGATTCTAGTCTCAATCTTTTTAATCTGCAGGTACATATTCTTTGCTGACAAGGTGGAAGTTCAAGACATTACCAAGCAAACTCGTTTATTTGCACTAGCGGGTCCAAAAAGTAAACAGGTGAGGATATTTAATTGATTCCGTTGTTCTCACATTTTCTGTAAGCCTTGTTGTTCTCTAAATTTGATGGTTTATGTACCTGTCACATGAGCAGGTAATGGCTAATCTGAATCTCGGTGATCTTGTTGGACAACCATATGGCACGAATCATCATTATAGTGTAAGACTGCTTGCCTCTGAATTTTGTGCGTCAAGTTTGCATTTCAGTTTTTTTATTGCTTTGGAACATTGGTGGTCAGAACTGCAGTCCAACTAGGGATGATTTTGTTCACAGAAATGATTATGACTTAAACATTAAGGCACAGTGATGCAATTGTCGACATACAAACAACCATAAATCAAAAGTTGTGAAGATATGCTCTAGCAAGTAATGCAATTTTCATGCGTGATATCGTATGATTGTACGAGGGGCTTGAAAATCAATTATGACTGCGATATGATATCTTATGTTTTATGTTGTCTTTTTTATATTGTCTCGTAATCTAGTGTCAGAATTCATGAGATTCTCATGATTGCTTTTATATTTCCTTTTTTCTCCCACAGAGGATGAGGGTTCACAAATGATCTCAACTCTGTAACACAAATCTGGGAGCCTGATTCAGATCTGATTTTCTATTAATTGTTTACTCTTCCGTTTTCCTAAACAAGAAACTGGCAAGATGAGGTGACATTTAGTTGAGGAAACTTTGAATCTCTCCTCCTTTCTATCAATCCAAGTGTGAGGACATAGCATATTTTACAAAGAGGAAAATCATAATTTCTAGACTGTAGAGTACTCCTTTGGCAATTGGAAACATCTAAAACATTTTTTAATTTTAAAACATGAGTTTCTCCGAAGTTTACATAGAAAGGTTTACCACATCCTTATAAACAAGTTACTCGGTAACTTTCATATACTCTGTATTTATTAAGGAAAATATCCGAAGAAGAAAATGGAAAGTATTCTACAACTAGATGCCACCTGATCATTTCGCTGTTTATTCTCATTTCAAGTTTCTCAAGTAACTATTTACCTCATTGCCTTTCTAATATGCTGTCAATAATTCTCTTAGATGTCCCCTCCCTTTTCAGGGCCTTTCTAGAGTAACTAATTATTTGCACCTCTTTTCTGAAGTCAAAGCTCATTTTGTAACAATGTACGGGGCATTTGATAAAACTTAGTATATGTGTACTCTCATTGGAAGAACCATTACGTTTGTGGGCATATATTCAGTCATTTCAACATCTACTTTCATGAAAATGGTATTAATATATTTTTATCCATTAATAGGTGAACAGTATGCCTATAACTGTTGGGTCGGGGAATTTAGTGTCTCAAGAAGGTTTTCTGTTGCTGATGCCACCAGCAATTGCTGGTTCAGTCTGGAACACATTGTTATCTCAGGGAATCACCCCTATGGGTTCTAATGCATTGGAGAAACTAAGGATATTACGAGGTGGTAAACTATGGTCTCAGTCATTTACTTGGCTATACTTTTTACATTGCAACTTACAGAATTGTTGAACCTTTGCTGTAGTCATGCACAATTGTTATGAATTGATTGTCTGTGTGAAGATGGTGAATAGCACTTTTAGAGGCAATGCCTGTCATTGTGGCTTATATATCTAAGATGTGCTCAACTAAACTTTTTTAGGCAGACCAGCACCTGGAAAAGAACTAACCAGTGAATTCAATGTGCTGGAGGCTGGTCTCTGGAACTCCATTTCTTTGGATAAAGGTAAGAGGAGTATCATATATCAGCATACAAAAATGTATTGAGGCGTCATCTAGTTGTAACCTTTTATCTCAATATAAATGTTTTATCCTCTCAGGATGTTACAAGGGCCAAGAGACTATATCAAGACTCATAACATATGATGGAGTTAAACAGAGACTCTGGGGAATTCGATTATCAGGACCAGCAGAACCTGGTAGCCCAATTACAATTGAGGGAAAAAAGGTTTTTTGTGCTCTCTTGCATAGCACTACTTACAAATGCATTAAGCACTTTCATATTAGTAAATGTATGACTGACAGGCCTAGTTGTATTCTTTCTCGAAGGTATTAGATAATGATATGTTTTGTGCAGATTGGGAAACTGACAAGCTATACAACAGGAATAATTAAGCCTGGGCATTTTGGCTTGGGCTACATCAAGAAGAAAGCAGCTTCAGGAGGAGACACGGTGATTGTTGGCAGTGATGTTGTTGGAGAAGTAGTGGAAACTGCTTTTCTTTCTGCCCAATGCCCTCCAATAAGAAATCCATCATCTTAGTCCATGGTAAAGGTTTGTAATACTTATTTTGTAACATTTGAAGACTCTACATATTCAAGAGAATGAAAAGAATACGTTCTAGCAGAACGACTATCAACTGTGCATCTATTTGACGTTTTGAAATTTCTACTAACTTATAGATCTTCACAAAGGAGAATGTGAAAAGTCTGTTTATGATAGCTTTCACAATTAGGTTATATTTGTGGCTTTGAATTTTACTGCTTCAAGATCAACTCTCTATACTAGTGGTGGAAATGAATTTGAACTGGTAGATAAAAGACTTATTACAAGGCTACAGTGTATGTTGTGATTTGTGAAATTGATAACGAATCATCAAAAAAAAAAATGGAAATAAACTGAGAAACCCCAGAATACTGACATTAAAGGAAACAGGGTCCAACACACGTAAAAGTGCTGCTGTAAGGTGTTCTACGAAATGAAGGCCTACATCATTATTTTTTGGTTCAGGTGCAGCTACTGCTCGATAAAACTGAGAAGTGTGTTCCTCATCCTTTCAGAGGAGCTCAATCCGGTCTCCCATTTCCAGTTTTTTCTTCATCATGAACCATAGGCCTTTAATCCAAACCTGTCCAGTTTCTTGACATTTACAGTATGATTTTGTTGTGTATAAATTCAACTCTCCAATGTTTGCTTAACTTTCTTTTGCGATAATTGGCTTATGCCACGTTCGTCAATCCTTTCAATTGGCAAACGAAGACAGTTGTACCCAAAGTTTGTGTCTCTGTCACCCAGTACTTGTATAACCTCCCATTTAGAGGTTGCTGTCCTGAAGTTCTTATGTCTGAGTTCATTGCTCAATTAGCTGACATACAAGGGGAAGAGAGGTGTGCCAATAATCTTAAGACTACATTTTTCGAAGCAATTTGAAGACTATTAAAGATGATGCTTCTAATTCGTGTTGATGTTTTAAAGAATTTTGATTGTATGGTTGCTACTACAATTTCCTTATTTCAGATTTTAATTGTATTGTTGCTGTCATGTATTTTTATTTTTTTGTTAGAGAGGAACAAGATTTAATTTTTCTCGAGTATTCTTGATTTTTTTTTTCTCTGAGTATTCTTGATTTTTTTTAGGCTTAAATACACATCATTAACGTGAACTATGACAAAGTGAGCAAATAAGGGTCTGAACAAAAAACGATGCAGATAAGGGCCTGAACTATAAAAGAGTAAAATTCACCGGTGGTCCTATAACTTTAATTGTCGTCCTATTGAGGTTTTATTTTAAGTTTTCGTCATCTTTAAGTCCCGTTTTAAAACTTGGTCCTTTCGTCTATTTTCTCCGTTAAAATTAACGGATCACCTGGAAAAATGTTAATTTTAACTACTGAATTTAAAAAAAAAACTCTATTTACATCTTAAGTTTTAAAAATGACAATTTAGTCACCTAAATAATTTTAAACTTAACAATTTCACCCTAAATTTTTTAAACTTCACCACCACCGCCGGACCACCACCGGACTACCGCCGGACCACCGCCGGTCGCCGAACCATCGTCGGTTGCCAGAAAATCACCGGTTTCCGGCGACCGGTGATTTTTCAGCGATCCTGAAATTTTCCGGTATCCGGCAGTTTTTCGGTGACCGGCGGTCCGGCGTTCCGGCTATGATCTGGCGATCGAGGGCTGTCCGGCGATCGTCGCCGGAACCCGGACCGCCGATCGCCGGATACCAGAAATTTTCAGGATCGCCGGAAAATCGCCGGTCACCGGAAAACGGAGATTTTCCGGCGACCGGAGGCGGTTTTCCGGTGACCAGC
>JBBYHH010351997.1:0-12114 GCA_038382905.1 Daphne laureola | reverse complement strand
TGTAGTTCTCATATTTTGTCAAAGATGTTATAGTAAATTTCTATCATCCGTGGACGTAGGCTAGTTAAGAGCCGAACCACGTTAAATTATTGTGTGCATGTTTTGTTCGTGATTGTTTCTTTTCGCTGTGCGTGACGGGTGTTCGTGGAAAAAAATTATTCGTTTGTCACTTTTTTTCCAACAGGGCGGTGGGGGGTAACTGCAGGTTTTTTAAAATAAAGGAGGCAAAACTGAAAATTTCACCAAATATCTGAGGAGTTTTTGTAATTTTCCCTTATAATTTCATAAATGTATTTATTTATTGAGGAGAAGACCATATATTACTAGTTTTACTATGGATTCATATCATGATGAGAAAGTAACATGCTAAACATGCAACCTTTAAAAGTGAAAAGAAATATAAAAGGATCAAGATGCAAAAAAAACCTACTCAATTAGGTTAAAAATGCAAATTGTTCTTCTTCCTTTTAATCAGCGTATTTTAACAACTATTATATTAATTCTAAGTGCAAGTTGAAGGCATTCGATCATAGAAGATGCAAACAGATATCGAGAGAGGTAACAGATAAAATGTTCCGTTAAAACCACACTCATATCGAGAACTTTATAAAAGAAAATTGATCTAAAATTAGGGTTATAAACGAGTCGAGTCGAGCTCCAACTGTGCTCAGCTCGAATTCGGCTCGGATGTTTTAGATCGAGCTCGAACTCGGAACGATAGCTTGACGAGCCTTCAAGATAAAGGCTCGAACTCTATTCGATTTAATACTCGAGTTCGGCTCCATAGCTCGTGAGTTGCTCGAAAACTTGTCCATCAAATCCAAACTATGCTCGAGTTCAGCTCGATAGCTCGAGAGCCGCTCGAAAAGTCAAATTTTTTGATTAAATTAAAATGTATCCTTATAGGATAACTAATTACTCTTAAAATATATAAAGCTTGATAGCTTGATAAGTAATCGAGTCGAACTCGGTTCGATAAAATTAACGAGTCATGAACTCTACTCGAGTTCGAACTCGAAACTCGATAAGATAGTATTCAATAACACATGAGTCAAATTTAAGTTTGAATTAGTTCATGAATCAAGTTCAAGTTCGAATTAGTTCAATAGGAACTCAGCTCATTTACGGAAATTTACAATTTATAGAACAATCGTTTCTTTACTTGATATGTCATTTTTTTTCTTTTCCTTTTCGTGTTTTGACCAGAGGAGTATCTGAAGCCCACGAACCCATATCAAGAGCAAAAGATGAAACAGACATAAAAGTTGCACAGTCCAGGAAGTGCTGCACCAACTGACGGGCATGATTCACAGATGGGCCACGTCACCTTTTCCCCCCTCTCTTTTCTCTTCTTTGGAGATGAAGATGGAAATTACCAGAGTAAACACTTGGACGTAATAAAACAAGAATAAATACTGAGACAACTTTCCGTTTTGTAGGATAAAGAAAGGGTAACTTACAAAAATCCCCGAGATTAGGTCAAACCTTCAGTTTTCTCCTTTGATTTTGAGAAATCTTCAGAAAATTCTTTAAGGTATTGTAAAACCTTCAACTACCCCCCTTAGTAGTTAATTCCATTTAATTTTTTGTTAAATTCATGGAGAAATTACATAATTACATCATAAATATTTTAACCCTAACAATTTTACTCTAACATTTAGGATATAAAAAAAAAAATTCTCCATAAATTTAACAGAAAATGTAACTGGATTAACTGTTGAGAGGGGTAGTTGAAGATTTTACAATACCTTAAGGGGTTTCTGTAGGTTTCCCAAAATCGAAAAGAAAAACTAGAAATTTTACCTAATCTCAGGGGTTTTTGTAAGTTACCGATAAAGAAAAGATGAGAAAATTTGGTATGATTTTCTTTAAATCAAATTATTAGAAAGAATTCGGTAAAAACTCCGGGAAAAAATATTTAAAAATCAGAAACATTAATATATATACTCTATGTCCACAAAGATTAATGTGTTTGATTTATTTTGATATTTTAAGTTACAGTGTTTGATTCAAAATTTCAACAAAACTGAAAAAAAGATTGTGACAACAAAGATATCCGGCAAAAAATTCTGCCATTATGATTCTTCATGAATTTAAAGTGTCAAAAAAAATTAATTGCTATCATAAATTTCATGTCGCACCCCTAACATAGTTAAAATTAAAGTGGTGATGATGATAATGAATCAACAAAAACAAAAACTGCAATATTTGTGGCATAGAGAAAGTAATCGACATTTAAAGTATGACTTCTATGAATTAAAATGTTGAAGAAACAAATTAACATATCATTTGACTTTGGGATGCCCCTCGACTCAACTTGAACTCAAATTCTTCACTCAGGATATAATGCACTAGCATTCATCTGTGTTGTCAAAAGGGTAGTGCATAAAACAATGTACTAGTAGTATGTTTGGCTTCTTCAGAAAAAGTGATTGCATAAAGCAGAAGCAGCAACTCTTGAGCTTCTTAACAAATACTACCTCATAAATAGCAACAGAATCAACCTTTAAGTCACACATGGATGATCTAATCTAATGGCTGTCCTGCTTAAAACTAGTTCTCTCTGGAAAAGATTCAGACACCTCATGACTTGAGCAGAAGAATGAAATCCTAATTCTAGGGAACTTTCATTCTCCTTTTCCTAAAACACCATAAGAGCCACAAAACACCAAGAACAGACACAGATGTATTCAAACCCTCCTATTTACCCAATTTAATTTCATGATACATGCAACAGGTAGCTGGAAATGTTCCCAAGTAAAACATTAGATTTGTAATGTCTGCGAATCATTCAAGAGATCCAATCTTTACGGATTTCAAACGTATAGTTGATCTCCAAGTGGCATTTGTTGTCATCATCAACAAACTGCAGCAATAGAAATTTAAGTCAACTCGAAGTCCATATCAAGGATGAATGAAATTTACATGCGCTAATGTGTTATGTTTTGTAACGTAACAATTCAAAGTAAGCTGTTTTGAAGCTTCAGTGAGAAACATAATGAGACAGATAAAAGACACTGACTTTCACAAATCCATGGTCAATTCATAGGATGGAAACCTTCAGCTTGATACCAAGTATGCAAAAATGTGGGCTATCATGAAAAAGAACTAGATTCCACTTTCTTTCTTTGATATTACAACCAATTTGAGATAAGACGGTGGCAGTTCCGCAAGTAAGTTTCTCGGGGAGCATTGATTCAAGTTCATATACGAAATGGCGGAGCAAAAGACGGGACTGCAGAACAAATGTTTCAAAAGTAGATCGCTACACAGTTACTGTTTTTAATGTGATCATGCATTCAGAAAGAGGGTATACTTGAAACACACCTTTGATTTTGCAGTATATGATCCTCTAGCGAAGAATCCAGACGGGGTTGTTTCTTCAGTCATCACATGAGTGTATGGCTCTTCCTGTGGACTGAAGGTTCCGAGCATCTCCTTCCTCCTTTCAACTAAAACAAGATCAAACACTTTCAGCAGTTTAAAGTACGTAACTCCTGCTCTGAAAAAAGATACTCCCTCCGTCCATCAAATGTGTTGTCCCGTTTCCTTTGCAAATTGTAAATGAAAGGGGACAATACATTTGGACAGAGGTAGGATATAACTGACACCAGACAGCTTACCCTGGACGCCAGCTTTCCATACAGTGTTGGTGTACTTGAGGCCCGAGACAATGTTATTGCCAACTCGAAAGGAGAACTTCAAGTTGTAAGGACTGCCTTCTTTCATTGCAAACCAAATGCCCTTAGGCTTTCCATCATCAGGAACTGGTAGAATAATGTCAGGCCTACCGGGAGTCACAATCGCCAGGCTAAGTATCTTGACATCAGGATCAACAGTTTCTGCAGCCAAATAACACAACCACCCAATATAGTTCAAGCTGAGAATTGCACCAAAACGCAGGTTTTAAGACGAGCTTTAACAAAAATGATATCAGAACTTGTAATCTGCTGTGAAAACAACAAGAATCCTCAATCCTCAGAGGAAGGTGCCACATATTTAGGGACCCAAAAAGCAAAATTTTCTCAAAGACAGTTAGAGCTGACATAAGAGTCAGTGATGGAGTTGTTAGAGATAATTGCCTTCAAATGAGGAGTCTTTAAAACACATAAGTAATGGTTCAAACCATCCTTCAATGCTAGCAGAAAAATGTACTCCTATATATCACAATTAGGTAAAGCAACAAACCTAACAAACCAGTAAAGAACACAATTTGATTATCTGAAATTCATTATTTTAACAAATGATTGACATCCTGAACTCCCTCCACAGGCTCAGAGAATAAATTGAAAAGTACTCCCATAAAATCCCCCAAAAACCCTACTTTTACCTTCAAGTTTGTCCAAATCCAGAGACCCAAGAAGCTTCTCCTTCCATTTCCTCAAGCTCTCGTCGTCCTGGACTTGCCAAAAAGCAAATAAGTCATCAACCAGAACCAAGGACAGAAGCTCCAAAACTGAGCATCCCAGTAAAATGGGATGAAACACACAGACCTTGTCCTTCTCGATGTGTTGTTTAAGAGTGCAAGGTGGACCCAATTGTATGTTACTGGTCTGCTCCTCCTCCTCCTCCTCCTCATCAGAGGAGCAGGAGGTAGAGGAATCTGCTCCTGCTCCTCCTCCTCCGTCATGGTGGTGGTGAGGATGATTTTGGTCTCTTCTCTCGCCGTCGCCCTCCAGCTCCAGACCCATGTTGGTGGCGCTGGAAGAACTCGTACTTGCTACGGCGTCCCCGGCCGCTAGAGACATCAACACTGAACTGAACCAGATAATCAAAGTTGCAACACTGAACCAGTAAAAGAATAGCGCAAGGAAAAGTGAATAGAGAATTAACTTAGGGTTATAAAAGACATCCTAATGGATAGTCAACCAAATTCAAAATACTTTGGACTTTTGTGAGCAAACGCTACTAGCCTTAACCAATGCACCAATTGCTTCAAACTCCTCACACTCCATTGGAAGAGGAAATCACCATGATTTGCGGATGACAACAATTGGAGTATTCCACCACCATTTTTACATGAACGTCGCCAATACTAAGTTCGAAGTTCCTATTAAAAAATGCCTTTTTTTTTTTTCCATCAACATTAACATTATCGTTATTATCCACATATCTTTTAAAAATTGAAAATTTCACTTATCTTTGGTGTCACCCACCTTCGGCGAGGTGCAAGGTAGCTCCGACAAGGTTAAGAGCAGGTTGGCCGAGATCCACTCTTCCCGATCAGTCACACACTGACACTCGCCTTCATTTCCAGACTAAATTGCTGGAGCACAAGCATCTCCGACAATATATGGTTTTTGTTCCAGAATTCTGCGTCATGGATCTCAGTTCTATTCGACGTTGTCAGCTCCTCCATTGAATCGTGATGACACCAATGGTGCAACTTCCTTGTCGGAGCTCTATTTTTTGTTTGTTTGCGGGTTTCCCTTGCCAACACAAACACTGATGATCCTTCAGTATGCCAAGGCTCGAGCTCGCACTTGTTGGCCCCGTTGGTCCGAGCTTCATCCTCTGCCTAAGATCCCAGATCGCTCCCTCAATCATTTTTCTTATACTCATTTGCATTTGTTTCTCCATGTCGACACTAGCCTCACCATCATCAAATTGCTCTCCAAATCACCCATGGAGCTAGTCATCTCTCGCTCAAGAACAAATCTGAATCTGCCATTCGCGACAAAGAGTTTGGGAGCCGACTACTGAGATTCATGATGAAGAGTTCGGGAGCTCCGCCAGTGTGGGGTAGGTATAGCGAAATGCATATTTATGGCTTCAGTAGAGGAGGGGATTAGATTGAAACTTTTACAATTTTAGGATATTTTTTTTTTTAAAGTTTGAAGTCAAATTGATTATGAAAATATAGTCGTTAAAAAATATTCCTAGAATATCCCCCGTTAACAGCTTTATTGGTAAACACGGTTCAAAGAGTAAATGTAGATGGTAAAAAATCTCTAAAGACAAAATGTCAATAGCAAAAAAGAACCGTTTTTTAAAATAATGACAAAAATGATATTTGACCAAACGTGGGTGGTAAAAATCGACTTTTTCCCTTCAAAAAACATACATAGATACATACATATAACTTACAATTTAGATTATTGTACTCCTTTTGTACCTTTTTAGATGCAATATTTTGACCGACACTCAGATTAAGAATGTATGTTGATTTGATGGTAAAAATGTAAATCTGTATAAGAGAGAAAGGTAACTTGCAAATACCCCCTTGAGATTTTCCAGAACTTGCAATTTATCCCCTGATTTTCAAAATCAAATTAGAATCTTACTGTTTTTTTACCGGTACTATATTACTGGCCAGTACGATATGATATTTAATATTGTGACTAAATGTTTGCAACGTTTTCTTATTAAGTAAAACTTTTCAAATAAGTTTACCAATTTATCCTTTCAACTATCTATCATTTTATTCTTTATTTTCTGATTTTGACCCCCACAAACTTCACTCGCTCATCTTTTTCTTCTTTTTTATTATCTCATTTGACATCACTAACTTCAATCACACCATTTACTCAACTCTTCCCTCTAAAAGTTAATTTTGACAAAACTCTACATCTTTTTATCCATATTAATCATCGTGTCATATCAATATATTACAAAAATTAAAATGGAGAGAGTAAATTATACTCCCTTCATTTCAAAAAGATTTGAACATTTCATTTTCAGCATTTTATCTATAATTTTTTTTTTTAATATTTTAATATAAAACATTAAATAATTTATATAAAAATGATTATTTAATATTTTTAGTTTTTAAATATAATTTTTTTTAACAAATTTTTTCTAATAATAATTTAAATTAAATATAATATCAAAAATTAAATATTTAAAATATTTTGGGACGGAGGTATATAACAATATTGGTGGTTGGGAGAATGGTTAAGTTAGAATCGTGGAATGCGTCAACAAGATAATGATCATCCATGGGCTGTTTTAAGTAAAGATCCAAATGAAGTCCAGTCAGTCAGTCAGGCTGATGAATCCATCAGCCCACTAACAAATGAGAAAGGATTTGTCCCAGCTGGTGGGCCAACATCCACCGTCCAAAGCCGAAAGCCTGGCTAGCTACAATGAGAGACAGGAATTGTGTGTTTGTCAACAATAATTTTAAGTTTTTGCCTTTTAAAAAAAAATCATCCATGAATCTCATTTTGTGTTTAGTTATAGTTGTCTGATTTCAATTATTAAAAAATTATTTAAAATCTTACAATTAATTAAAACCGCTATTCCCTAAAAAAACTGAGTCATAAAACCTAAAATTGGTAGAAGTTATTTTGTTGACAAAATAAAAGGGAAATTATCAAAAAAAATCTCATGAGATTTTACATAATATTCACTTTACCCTTGTATTTTCAGAATTCATCGAAAACCCCTTTGAGGTTTAGAGAAATATATAAATACCTCCCTCAATCCTAACTTCCGTTTAATCTCTGTTAGATTTTTTGGTTTAATTACAACATTGAACCCTAAATTATTAAATCCTAATAATCATACCCTTAGTTTATTTAGTTAACATTTAATCCCTCCACAGTCCACATCCTCATAATCTTCTTCTTCAACCTTCAACAACATCATTTATCCTACTAGTCTTATCGTTTCTTGCTCTCTTTGCTCACCATTTACTCACCAGAGACACCCCTTTTCACTAGCCCCATTCTCCTATGCATGTCTCCAACACAAATCTCACCACCGCCTCCATCGTCAATCGGCTCACATCCACCAGATCTAGATCTAGCTTGGAAAAGGCATCCAAGTCCCGTCCCTCCCTTTATTTTTTGAATCGATGATGAGGCCACATACATCAAGCTTCACCGCCGCCAGGGAGTTTCGGTGAGTTTTGGTTCTAGTTTACCGTGAATCAATGGTGACTTTCGATTGTCGTGGACTCCGTTGACATCGAAGAAGATGCGCATTTTGTGGCAAAGATGGAATCAGGAAGAAAAGAGGTTCGATCTGCAAATTTAAGGCTCGATTTGAATTAATTTCATGATGATGTGTTCCAGGTTCCATCTGGAACTACAAGGCTCGCGGCCAAGCAAGGTAGGAGCAGCTGGAGATGGCTTGAGGGAGGTGGCGACGCCAAAGGGTGGAGCAGCGGAGCCGGGCAAAGAGGATAAGTGGAGAAAACCTAAGTTGATTTTTTAATCTCTAAAATTTTTGGAACCAATAATACGAG
The DNA here is from genome assembly GCA_038382905.1 of Daphne laureola. Taxonomy (NCBI): domain Eukaryota; kingdom Viridiplantae; phylum Streptophyta; class Magnoliopsida; order Malvales; family Thymelaeaceae; genus Daphne; species Daphne laureola. The sequence goes on along the minus strand of JBBYHH010351997.1, from coordinate 3,923 downwards.
TGAAGTTGTATGAAATTTTTTGGAAGCTGGGTTCATGAGGTTGGTGAAGAGGCTAGGATGTGGAGGATGGTCTAAATGTAAAATAAATTGTTTAAGAGTAAAATTGTTAGGTTAAAAGAATTTCGGGCCCAACTTTTGTAATTATACATAAAAGTTAACAGAAAATCTAATAGTGGTTAACTTTCAGGAGTTTTTTATATATTTCATCATACCTTAAGGGGGTTTTAGATGAATACTGAAAATACGGAGAATAAAATGATAATTATCCAAAATAAAATGAAGGAACATGGGCAAGGGATGGGAAGAATTAGCAGTTGATTGATACTTAGTGAGTGAGGGGCAGACAGACAAGCACGCATGCAAATGTCTTTTAGCATTTGGATGCAAGTCTGAGATGCTTGTTAGCGTACGATCTTTTCTGTTAATTCATCACCAACTTGGAGATCCACAACATTCGATCCATGTGCTTCTTAATATCACCCATCACATTATAATTAATTAAGTTCCCAACCCATCCCTTTAACTTTTATTATATATATATGTACAACCAATGCTAGCTAGGTGTAAATACTGTAGTATATTTTTATAAAAAGGGTTTTATTTTGAGTGTAATTAGTTTGCTAGTTGTTAAATTATTGTAAACTTTTTTGTGATTTGAAAGGATGTAATTAAGATTTTTTATACAATGCGAAACTAGAGTATTTGACTATATATTATTCCTTCCGTCCTTAATTTTTTTTAAAAATGTTTTAATTTTCATTATCTATTTAACTGTAATTTATCTATATTATTTTTTAATATAAAAGATTTCTATAAGAATATTTTTAAAGTATAGACATATTATACAAATAGATTGGATTTATGTTAAAAAAATTGAAAAACAATTACAACTTAGATGTCGAACACAAAACACAAAACGTTTCAAAAATTTAAAAATCGGAGTATGATTGTTTCTCGTGTAATAAAGTACTATGGTATAGGAGTAAATTGAATGATCTTATGCTCTTTCAAATGGTAGAATTAAGGAGGTTAAAATTTCAAAAATGACAGGTAGGTCACCCTACAAACCCGACTGCACAAAACACATAAGCACGGAACCACGTAGATCATGATGCCTTGTAATCCGTCGGATCTATTATTATTAAAATATATTAACTGTATTATTTTAAAAGGGATTAATTTTATGTTGATTTAATAAATAAATAAAAAAGATAAATAAATAATTGAATAAATTTATATATAAAAAATTATTAAATAAAAAAAATATTTCAATAATTTTAAAATAATTTAATAAAAAAAATATTTTAATAATTTTAGGATAGATGAAGTATTAAGTTAAGCCTTCCTTCTATATTCTCCCTCCATTCCACAAAATTATCAAGGCCGTGTATTTCTAGAAATTATTTTTCCACTCTTACAAATCCCGAGCAAACAAGCGGGAGGGGAAGGTGGACCAAGCTGTGTTCGACCAAGTAAAATACTAACAAAAAAGCAACACAATTTGAATTTAAATGGAGGGAGAGAGAATAATTTTGGTGAGAAATTTTAAAAATATGTTAATTTTTTTATAAAAAAAAAGTGTTGAAGAATCATAGCCCAAGTAATGCAATGACTATTTAACCTTTTTTTCTTTAATAATGTGTATGTAATGTTGTAGTAAATATATGAACTTTTAAATTTTAAATTCAATTTCTATGCACATTTTACAAAGATTTAACATGATAATTGTTTAAATTTTAAAAAAATTCCTGGAATTTTTTGTCTAAGTTGGCGCTGAACTGAGCCCAATTTTATTAAAAACATCTTCGACTGAGCCCAATTTTATTAAAAGCATCTTTGACTGTTTTCCCAAATTTTTTAAAATATAAAAGTAAAAATCATATTCTTCACATAAAAAATTATTTAAATTCCAATAATTTATTCATTTAAAAAAATCATTCATTTATTATAACAATAAAATATTCTATATTTTTTTTTATTAATAATCAATACATTATGTGGAGAGATGAGATAGAAGAGAGGAAAAATATTTAAACCAACGACAAATAGTTTAAGAAAATGAGAGACTTAGAAAAAATAGATTTGGGGAGACTCTCCTAAAATTTGAAGAATACTCCAAATTTAGAGAGGGCTTTCCATTTTTTTTTTCCTCCTCTTCCATTTTGAAGAATGAAGTGAAAAAATTATTAGACAAAAAAATACTCAAATTTTTTTAAAAATAAACATATAAAAAAAATAAAAAAACGGTTGAAGATGTTCTAATATTAGATTTAGAATGTGCACTTTTGAATTTGCATATTACTGTATAACATTAATGTCCAAAACTTAATGTATGAGAGTGAATGGTGTCAAATTCCAATATTGGTACAACCATCCTCATTTAATGGAAGCCGATCAAAGCTGTAAGTTCAAACTCGATTCTCAATTATAATTAACCAACACTATAAAATATTACTATTAACTCAATCTCTACAAAAAAATTACTTGTTGTTTTTAATATTTAATCTATAATTTTATTTCTTTAATATTTTAATATATAAATTAAATTATACATTAATATGTATAGTTTCTAAATATATTTTTTCTATTTTATTTTTATTAAATTATTTCTAACTAATAATAATTTGAATCTGTCGCAATATAGGAAAAAAAAAAGCACTAATTTTTCAGAAATGGATGAAGTATTAAATATATATTCCGTTAATATTGTAACAAAATAAGTACAGTACTGAGGAAAGGAAAGGGCCAATAATTAAGAATAAAATTTTGCTCCTACCCGAGTTGGAGGGAACTCATCTTTCCTACATACGTGGCGGCGTGTCACTATTAATTACGAGGATGCCACTATTTATTATGGGGTGTGACAATCCGTAATTAATTGAGGCGTTATCAACCAATAACATCATGTCACGCAAGCAGAAATGAGGAGTTTGTAAAGAAGAAGGATGAAACATTGAGACTATCACTATTGGGAGGAGGCGGGCTGCACTGCGGCTTCTGCTGCGCAAACGGTCGTAGCAAAGCGTCAGCCACAGCACATCGGCGTATCCATGGTGGCTGTCACACTTGCTGCGGCCCAGAGCGCAGCAAGGCCGCAACAAACGCTACACTTTCCACGAGGATGACATACCAGTCTGTTGTTGTGACCTGTTACTGCGCAAGAGACCGCAGTAGATCTACTCTATATATTCCACTCCGGTTTCACTCAAACACTTTACATTTTTTTCATCTCCTCTAAACACTTTTCAAAATTTCAAGCTTCTGATCTGTCAAGTTTTGAGAAAATTATCATCCGGCGAAATATTGAGTTGAAGATCCATCATCTACTTTTGTTGTATTTCTCTTGGGTAAAAAAATGTCACATTTTTTTTTAATACTTATCAATTGGCGTCTCTTTTATAATTTTATAATTTATCTATTTTATTTATTTAATTAATTTAATTAGATTAATCGAGCTATAGTTATTGTCTATGAAAACTTCTAATAATAAATTATTTGACACCTTATTTTAAAATTTGGAATATCGTTGTAAAATGATATATTCTAGAGAGTTTTCATGGATTATCCGGTTGTACAGTTTGTAAAAGTATAGTATCGGTTAATTGAACTTTTATATTTGTCTATGTATTAGAACTGATGAGAATTACATAAATTTCGGATGCATTTCATCGTGTTCTTCATTATATCTGCTCTAGGCGTTACGATAGAGGAATTGTATAATGGAAAACTAAGAGGAAATGCTATCAAAATTTATGTAATTATACCAGTTTCTATACATTCACAAGACAAAAATTGAATTAATTAATAGTACTTTTATGAGTAGGATAGATGCACCCTAAATTAGGAAAAAAAATGGTAGAGATAGAATAAGAATTATATATATATATATATATATATATTAATTGCTATTATGTTTTGTTATT
>JBBYHH010351887.1:0-12115 GCA_038382905.1 Daphne laureola | reverse complement strand
GGGATGATTAGGAAGAGGAGTAAGAGTCTCTTTATATAAGCTAGAGACCCAAACCTCCTTGATAAATCCTCCATGTGAGATAAGGCTAACACATCACAACCTCAGATAATTCAACACATAAATCTCCAGAATCCGACGAAGAGGCGGCGGTCAGATTTGCGGATGAGGATTAGATGATCGCGAGCCACAACGATTCGATGGATCTCCAAAACTTCGGCAACTTTATCCCTCTAATTTCGAGCTGCCACGATCTGACGACGATGGAACATCGCTCAGATGTCCAGATGAACAATCGGATGATTGTGAGAAAGGAAGATTTGGCAGTTCTCTCTCTTCGCTGGAGAGTTGTAGCAGTCCGATGATTCTCTCCATTTGATGTTAATTTGCTCCCTCCTCTCTATATGAATGATCAAACGAATGAGATCTGTGACGCTCCAGCGGCCTCCGCCCTCCGATTGCGACGATGGAAGATTGATCGTCCTCCGATTTCAACTTCTCAATGATGAATCTAGTGGTGGTTTGACGTTGCCGGCGATTGGAGACCTGTGAACTAAAATGTGAAATGTTTTCGGTACACAGAAGGAAACGTGGATGTTAGATATTTATGAAGAGAATAATTAAATCTGTACACTAGTGGGTGTTTTTCCCATTAGTGGGTAATTAGACACGGGCGAGTTTAATTAGAGCCTTGTTAATTACCAACTAGTGGAAAAAACCACTAGTTGATCATGACACTACCTAATTAATCTAACTAATTAACTAACAATTTTAAAGACCAAAATACAATTCCTAACCAAAACCACTTTACACCTTCATTGCCATTGCCGTTGGAGCCACCGCCGGAACCACCGTCGGAGCCGCTGCCATAACTATCGTTGGAGCCACCGTCAGAACCATCGTCGTGACCATCAGAACCACCGCCATCGCCACCGGACCACATCTACCACTGTCGGAACCACCGTCGCCATCGCCAACACCACCGTCATCACCACCACCACTGCCGCCGCCGATGGAACCACTGTTGTAATTTGTCGAACAAGATTTTCAGAAATTAATTTCCACATTTTTTTGTTAATTTATAATTAATTTTTAAAATAATATGCAATATTGTTTATTAGTTATTTTACACATTTCTATATTTTCTATTAAAAAGTGATATAATTTCTAAATATTGAAAACTGTTTATTTATTTGTTTTACAGAGTTTAGATGATAGTGAAACTGTCTATTACCCTATGAACCTTCTAATTGCATAGAAAATTCTAAAAACTTATTTTTTAATGTATAAGAGCCTTTATAACATAATATAAAATAATATTCTTTAATTTGTAATTAATTGCATAGTATCTAAAGTAATATACAATACTGTCTATTACAAGAGTTTATACTATTTATTTAATTATTTTACACATTTTTATAGTGTCTATTAGGAAATGATATAATATCTGAATAAATTTTACAAAATGTCTAGCTAACCAAATATGAGATATGTTATAGTAGACTATGTCTATTGTAAAGTGTTATAATGTCTAAATAAATACTAAAAACTCTCTAGCTAAAAAATATGAGAATATGTGATAAAAGTCTACTGTATTTATTGAAAAGTGTTATAATGTCTAAATAAATATTGAAAAGTGTCTAAATGTATTTCAAAACTATCTAAATTAAAATATAGAACTGTTGCTGCTAGTCTTACCTTTGATTAACTTGCTCCATCCAAATCTGAGGTTGCCACAAAACCAGATGATTGAACACTAAATTCTTGATCTTCACCGTTAAACACCACCGAACTCTTTACTTCCTCCACGAACGAGGAGATGATCGTCCTCCCGCTCTCTAATTCAGAAGCCGATCGCCGTCGTAGGTGGAGATAGCCACACATCAAGAAGGCCCGCAGTTAGATTATAGAAAAGAGAAGAAGAAAAGAAAGAGAGCCTCACCGATCGAGCCCATGAAGGAAGTTTGTTTGGATGAAAATGACCCTGAAAAGAAGGTTAAGATTGGCACCACTATGACAGAGGAGTTGGAAGCTCAAATGGTTGCTTTCCTGAAGGAGAACAAGGATGTTTTCACTTGGTCAACAAAATATATGCAAGGGATAGATCCAGAAGTGATGACGCATAAGCTGAACATCTTGCCTCGGAAACACCCGGTGCAGCAAAAGAATAGGCAAATGAGAGATGAAAGGAAGGCGGTCGTTCATGCGGAGGTCACTGGTCGCAACACCGCAAGTGTACGGTGGTTAGACAAGTAATAAACCAGTGAGTACCAGGTCGAATCCACAGGAACTTGTGATTCCAACAATTTGTGTAAGAATTAATAAAACATAAAAGAGATGAATGATTGATTGCTTTTGTGATAATTAATTAATAAAACTAAATTGCAGGAGTGAATAATTCAAGAGACTATGCTACTTCCTAGGATTAATGATCCACTTTACCTTCATATTTAATACTTTAGTTTTATCTACAATTATTACTCTTAACATGTAAGTCGATTTATAAATTCTAAATCTCTTCTGTCGAGGTTTCACCTAGGTGCTTAAAGCACAGTCATCGCTTCACTCTATCTTCTTCCTAAACTTGTTGCGCAACCGTCGCTTCACAACCAAATCTAGCCTAATTACCCCGTGGTCTAGTAATATTCCCTTATGTCTAAGAGAGACATACCACAAATATTCTCTGATCAAGAGAATAATGCATGAACTATTCGAGTAATTAAATATGTATCATGGAATAATAGTAATATATAGTACTAAAACATTAAATCCTACAGTCAAGCTTCACAAAATAATCATAGAAAGTATTGAGAAAACTAGCCACTAAACATATTTAGAAATTAATTAACAATAATAAAATAAAATAGATGAAATTCAGGTGAAGAATGATGAAGGAAAATATCAATTTGATGTAAAAATCTCCTCCCATGTGTTCTCTTTTTCCTTACTGTCGAATGTTTGTTGCCTGAATCCCTCTGTCCCATGCGTACGGCTCCTTTTGTGCGCATAACGTAGTCCAAATTGGATTAGGTTTGGTCTATTCTCCATCATTTCCTCTAAATTTCATTAGTTGTACGTTTTTATCCCAAAACTTTTCCTTGTGCTATTTAAATTCCCAATTTTACTCCTTCCACTTAATTTGGCTTAAACTCTTATTTTCTTGTCAATTTAGTTTCAAATTCCTCAATTTTACTCAAATGCTTCTCAAAATGGAATATTACAAAACTCTTGCATGAAAGAATAAGAACATAATAATTAATTGAGTTTATATGCAAAATTGAGGGTAACATATATATATATAATTTGCACTTATCAGTGACCAAGTTGCTAGACATAGGATTTATCAGAGAAGTGAACTACCCAGATTGGGTTTGTAATCCGGTTAGAGTACCAAAAAGCATGGGTTGGTGGAGATTGTGTAACAATTTCACTAATCTTAATGAAGCATGCCTAAAGACTGCTACTCGATGCCTCAAATAGATCTATTAGTTGATTCATCTGCATCTCATGAGATGTTAAGTTTCATGGATGAGTACACCGGGTATAATCAAATTCACATGCATCTCGATGATGAGATTCATACTACCTTTATCACGAATCAAGGATTGTATTGTTTCAGTCGGGTGCCTTTCAGGAAAAAAAATGCAGGAGCTGCTCGCAAGTGCATCCCCTTCTTCCGGGCCATAAGGAAAGGTTCGGGAAAGTTATAGACCGATGATTACCAGAGGTCTTTAGACAGCATCAAGGCCAAATTAGGGAATTTACTGGTGATGGCAAGACCGACAAAGGGAGCCTCTATGTTATGTTATCTTTTAGTAACTCAAGAGACAGAGGCAACATCATCAGTCGTTGAGGAACAAGGGGTCCAAACTCTAGTATACTTTGTGAGCAAGGTCTTCCAAGGAGCTGAACCAGGATATCCAGAAGTGGAAAAAGTGGTACTTATGTTAGTAACTGCAGCGAGGAGGCTTCGTTCATATTTCCACTCCCACACAATATTTATCACATCCACATACCCTTTGAGACAAATCCTAACAAAAGCGGAGTTATCTGGAAGACTGACAAAATGGAGCTTGGAACTCACTTAGTTCGAAATCAAGTACCTCCCGTGAAGCACAATCAAGTTCCAGGCCCTTGCTGATTTCGTTTCTGAATGTACCCCTCACCAGTAGCAAGAGCTATAAGGTGAGTGGGTGGTCTATATTGATGGGTCGTCTAACCATCACGGTTAAGGCATTGGGGTGACTATTTTAAGCCCCAAAGGGTAGAGAACTAATCATGCTTTTCATCTGGAATTCAAGGCAACCAATAATGAAACTGAGTATGAGGCGGTCATCCAAGCATTGCGAATGTTCAAAAATCTAGGGATCAAGGAGCTGAAAATTTGAAGTGATTCACAAGTAGTGACTCGGCGGGCTTCTGGGGAGTATGAATCAATAGGGTCATTCATGGTGAAGTACAACAAGTTGTTGAAAGATCTTGAGGCAAACTTCAACAAGGTAACATTTGAGAATATCCCTAGAATAGAAAACACGCAAGCTGATGCTTTAGCCAAGGCGGCTTCAGCCTTTACCGAGGCAGTGAACGTGATGATTCAGACCTTGCAAGAAAGCTCAATAGCCAATGTGCAATTGAGTGATTCATGTTGGATGGCGCCCATCAGGTTATACCTAGAGAGAGGCCAGTTACCGAAAGATGAAAAGGAAGCGGTTTGCATCGCTAGGAAGGCTTCAAGATTTTATTGGTTGGAAGATGGAGTCCTATACTTTAGATCTTTCACCTCACCATTAAGAAGATGTATGGGCAAAGAAGAATCAAATTATTTAATGAAAGAAGTTCACAATGGGAGTTGCAGAAATCACATTGAAGTCAAGGTCCTGACTCGAAAAATCATTCTTCAAGGATACTACTGGCCTTCTTTGGCCAAGGACACCGATGAGTTGGTTAAAAAATGCGACATATGTCAAAGGTGCGCTCTGATAGGTACTGCTCATGGCACTAAAATGTCCCCAATAACTACTCCTTGGACATTTGTGAAATAGAGAATTGATCTCTTAGGTCCTTTTCCGACAACGCCAGGAGGGAGGAAATTCCTAATAGTAGCTATTGACTATTTCACTAAGTGGATAGAAGCAAAACCTTTGGTGAAAACCAGAAATCCAGAAGTGTAACATTTTATATGAAAACAAATATTCTACCGCTTTGGAGTACCCAAAGAGACTGTGTCAGATAATGGCCCACAGTTCATCGGAAAGCATATCCCGAGTTTTCATGTGGAGTTTAATATTCAACATTATCACACATCAGTGGTCCGGCCACAATCTAATGGTCTGGTGGATTTAGCTAATCGATCAATTCTTAACGCACTGAATAAGAAGCTGGAAGACCAATTAATAGCCATACTTTGAGATCGAGAGGGCCTGGGTAAGTGCCTATTGGTGAATAGTTAGGTGCTATAAGCCTCGGAGAGATCACCCCTGAACCATGAGAGTGGCCAGGAAGTGAACCCTCTTTTACGAGCGGCGGACCGCAGTGCCTGAGAGGGGAGCGGGATGGGGATAGTAACTCACCTCACTAGATATTAATGGAGATTGATTGCATGCTTCCTCGCTTAACAATAACTGAATGAGTAGAGTAGTTAGATTTTGATATCTTGTAGGAACATGTGGTAGTTGGTGATGTGCTAGTGAATCTAGGAGACTGCCTTAGAATCTGATTTTAGAAAATCAGACGAACACTAGGAGTCAGAGATGACCCCGGTTGTCGGTGAGTGGTATTAGAGGTAATCTATGCTTCTAGGACACAATGTTAGATGCACATGGATGTTACTTGGGACACACAATAGTACTACAAGAGCCCATGATTGCTGACCCATAGATGATGCTACTTCTTCCCCTCCATGATTTACTATCTTTTCTCGCTTTTCTTTTGTTTGCATGACTCATCATTCATCTATGATTCTGCCTCTCTCACCACTATCCGCATTGCATTCATGCATGTCTGTAGTGTCACCAACTTGTACTCGCCGTCCAAAAATGAAACTTCGCTCTTTGATATCATCATCCGATCCCCCAAGTGTGGCGCTTCAAATTTCATCGCCTTCTCACTTTCAAAACTCCAACAACCAGCACAACATCCATCAACTATCAGGCATTCTTCATTTTTAAGGTCAAGGCTCAAGTAAGGTCTCTGAATTTTTTTCAATACAAGACAAAGAGGTAATTTTTATTCTGTGAGCTTAATTGTGTGATTTAGAGACCTTGTGCCTAATTGGTTACCTTTGACCTTGCCATGATGTATCTGTTGAATGTCTGATGTTGATTGAGAAACATGAGCATGTATCCTAATTTTGCCTATCTTTGTGAGTTGTATTGATTAGCAGAGAAAGCATGTTACATATTATATTTGGAATTGTATGTCATGATCATGAGAACATGAAGTACTTTCTTTCTACTATGTATGCTTGCATTCATTCATGACATACATCCTTATGCCTTACCTGCTGATGCATCCTTTACTTTCACAGCTACAACATGCTCATTTGTGCGTTTTGCCCATGTGTGACTTGTGTTACATTACACTGTGCATTTCCATGCTGCACACACAAGTCACAACCCGTGCTTCTAGAGTTCCACATGTTATGATATGTTTATCTCATGAACTTTAGAAAATTGCACTGATTGTATATATTTTTAGGTGTAAAAATTGTAAATAGTTGATAGCTTTGTCCTTACATTCTTGGAGTCTCCCGGGCCATTTTTAGAGAAGCTCGTACCATTCAATGCATTAGGAGACCTAACTTTGTGTCCTAGGTATGACTTTTCAAACCTTATCTCTTTTACTACCCTTCCTATACATGAGGAGATGCTTGAATTTGAGTGTGTGGGGGAGTATACACTTATTGCATGAGGGTTTGATAGCATCCTTTTTGATGTGTTTCTTGCTTTAAACCACTCAACAAGCATCTAGTTTTTCTTTTTCTAAGATGTACATAAAATTTAAAAAATCACCAAAAATAGTTCTTTTTTGTGAATAAATGAAAAAATAAAAACAATTCTAAGTATGTGTATATAGGTGGTGGAGGATCTATGGAATGGACCGCCACTCACTTGAGCTTTTCTTGGAGGCATGTTTGGACGATTCTTGATGGCATGGTTGATCTGGTTTGACCTGCAACCAAAGAGCTTAGCTTGGACCAACTAGAGGGTTTCCCGAGCTGATCGGGCCTCTGATGCTCAAGTCAGTTCTTAGTGTCAATATACAAAGGATAGAGCTAGGATACAGCAAATAATGAATAGTTACCCTAACAGTTGTTATGTCGTGGTTATTTATAGTCAATCCTTTCAGAGTAGTTTCATCTTATTTTGTGGTAGACCGTTAGAGAAGTGTCAGGGTTCGTACTGTTTTGTACAGTTTTCCCGCACGAGTGGAGATTTAGGGATGGTTCCTTGGTTTCTTCAGGTGGACATGGTCTGGGTACATGGTCCTTAATTGCTTGAATGGTCTTGAGTGTACTGTTGTCTTGAGGTTTTATTATGGTTGGGTCAAGGTCTTATAGGCCTGGTTGGGCCTTTAGGGCCTGTCGGTTATCAAGACCCCTAGTTGTCAGGCCGACAGGGAGGGAGTCTGGGCATAATTTTCTAAAAGTGTTTAACTCTAGGAGGAGTGAATTATCCTTCTTCGTTTACCAGATGTGGTAGGTCAGGTATTTGATAAGAGGAGTGAATTAACCTCCTTTGGTCGGAGGTGGTATGTCCGGTCTTCGTGAGGAGGAATGAATTAACCTCATTCTTTGGTCAGACGTGGTAGGTATGGTCTTGGTGAGGAGGAATGAATTAGCCTCATTCTTTTACCGGACGTGCTAGGTCTGGTCTTGGTAAGGAGGAGTGAATTAGCCTCCTTCTTTGGCCAGACGTGGTAGGTCCGGTCTTGATGAGGATAAGTGAATTAGCCTTCTTCTTTTACGGGACGTGGTAGGTCTGATCATGGTGAGGAGGAGTGAATTAGCCTCTTTCTTTTTCCAGATGTGGTAGGTCTGGTCTTGGTGAGGAGGGATGAATTATACTCCTTCTTTGGCCAGATGTGGTAGGTCCGGTCTTGGCCTGATAGAGGCCCTCCTTCCCTTTTTTGAAACAGTGCAATGGTTTCGATGCGGAGGATGCACCTCATTTTTCAGGATGCTGAACTAACGTGTGTCCTTTTGAATGGTCATGATCATCTGATCATGACGTTTGAATTGCTGATTAATAATTATGTCATTTTTCATCCCTCCTCCTGGCTCTTATAAATCTCTGTTTGGAGGAGGAGACTCTCATTCCTTGCATTCTTCTCTTCTTAGAGTTATTTTTCTCTCTCCTTTCTTTCCCTTAATAATCCAATAATGGAGCATTTATCGCTTAAACAGGTAGGGAGGTTACTCAGAGGATGGTGGTCGCAATCCTTATTTGGCAAGGAATGACGGCATGGTGGTGGTTTCTTTGAGACTTTGATCTATCCTCAGTTTAGGACGAGGATTGATGCGGCAATGTTATCTCAACCGGTGTTCTCATCTTCTTTTTCAATCAGCTACGTCCGGCCAATTTCAAGAGGTAAATGAGAATGTCTTCTTTTTCATTTCCTGCCCCTTCTTCTACTTCTTCTAGGACTCCTGGTCCTGTTCCTTTTATAACTGATGGGCCCGTGCCTGATAGCTATTGGGGTTCAGTGGAGCACTTCTGGAGCAATGTTTCTAAAGCTAAGGTCGTGGCTTGGCAATCAGAATATTTCCTCCCTCGGTCTATGCAGACTAGGGTTCCTAGTACGTTGTGCAAGATGTATACTCCGGGAGAAGGTTTCATTATGGTTTTTCACGCTCAACTCAAAGCTGGTCTCCGGTTTCCTCCTCCATACTTTCTTAGAGAATTGTGTGGTTCATTCGGAATTGGTGTGAACCAATTTACCCCGAATGCGTATAATCATATTAATGCCTACATGGTGTTGAGTCGAGCTTTTGGAGTGGTTCCCTTTGTCACAATGTTCATGCAGTATTACAAGGTACTTTTTAAGGAGAGAATCCCTTTCTACTATATGGCTCAATACAGTCAACGAAATGTGAAGTACACCTTCACCTACGGGATTCCCGGAATCCGAAAGGGGTGGCATAAGAAGTTATTCTTCATGTCTCCTGATCCTTCTTAGGTGGTAGCCTTGATCGGGAGAGCTCTTAGATGTTTCCAAGCCAAGGAGGCTCCTTCAGGATAAAGTTGATAGCGATAGTTTTTAAGCATTTCATGATCACCTTCGGGCTTTGGTGCCTTGCTTCGGGGATGATGTTGGTGATGAGATCCGGATCCCTCTCCATTATGAGTTGATAACATAATCTCTGCTCTCTCATCTAGAACTCATGCCCGGGGATAGGATTACCCTGGGTATCCGGGCTACACCTCCCTTGGGCAGAGACTTATGTATTCTTCAGCACCTGAGGAGCGAAATTAGTGCTGACGCATTTTTTGGAGGTGATTTTTGTTCCCTTCTTCCTTAGTGCTTTCTTGTGTATTAACAAATATTTCCTTTTGGTACAGAAATGCAAATGAACCTTATGGATATTTTCCAGAAGACGCTCCAGGGAGAGGACCCGGAGCTGATGGTGGTCTCGAAGAAAACCAAGAAGGGAAAGAAGGGACAAACATCCAATTCTTCCCCTCTTTCTGGTACTCTAGGCACTAAACCCGAAGATGGAACATCTCTTCCAAGGGACGTCGATCCTTCGGCTGTATTGGCATTGCCTGCTACTGAGTGAGGGTGGCTTAAGAGGTGATGATTTAATTACCGGTGGTACGGGCACAATGACCAGCTCGGATGAGATGTTTGTTGTGCCTTATGGCATTTCATTTGAGGATTTTTATAAGTCCTTGGTAAATCCTTCTCCTGAAGCTAAGAGGAGGATGCTCATCAAAGGGAAGTTCAAGGAGACTCCATATGCTTTTGTTGATTATGAGCCCCTGATGGACTGGGAGTGGACTAAAGGTAAAGGCCCGAGGAAGTGGGTTTTCTGGATTACCCCTATTTATGTATAAACTGTTTACAATAACTTATGCATGATGTTTGGACACGACCCTCTCCATGAGCTTTCACGGTCCTTGTATTTTTTCAGATAGTGCTAATTGGCGTGAAGCTCACGCTTAGCGTCATGCCCGAAGGGATGCTGCACTTGCCAAGTTTGGCCCGGATTTTATGCCCTGGGAACCTACCTGGATAATCCATGAGGATCAAGATCTCTGGGATGATACTGATCTCAAAGAGATGGCCGGACCTCTCTGGTGTAGGTCATACACCTCCTGGATGAAGGATTCCTTGAAGGAAAACTTCTCGGACCTAGATGTTGTAGCCTCTAAGCTGAGCTGCCTGGCAACACAGGGTTGTGACTTCTTTTTTCTTTAACTTCTTTTTTTTTGTTCCTTGACCCTTTCACCTTTTGGATTCAGGTTTCTAACCTCTCTGGTTATGTGGATGATCTGGTGTACCACATTCGAGTGATCCGTAGTACCTCTAAGCAAAGGGGTACAAATGCCCTTTCAGTGGTTTCCAAGTTGATCCTTCGGGTCAATTGGTACGAGCAGCTGCTTCAAGAGAGGCAGGATAAGATCTAGGCCGAGATTGAAGAATCCCACTCGGAGGTCTTCCATGTCTTGGACCAGTTGAAGGAAAGCCATGTCATTCAACTGGACGTTGCTAAAGCTGCTCTCTTGAAGACCATGAGGGAGAAGTTTGCGAGTGTTAGACAAGCCCAGGAAATAAAGGACTAGCTCTTCTTGGAGAAGCAGGAGTTGGAGAAGCATGTGAAGGGCTGGGATATGGGACTTTGAGAAACTCAAGACTCATTCTGATCAAGATAAGACAAATATTTTTAGGAAGAATAAAGGCCTGGAGGATGCTCTCACTGAGGAGAAGGCCCGGTCTAAGGTGAAGGATTCTAAAATAAAGAACTTGAAGGCCCAACTTGAAGAAGGGTTGGTCGAACGAGCCATAGGTTTACTTCAAGATGGATTTTTCCTGGCCCGTCACTAGTTCCTCCGGGCTAACCCAGACAAGGATATCTCCACACTTAATAGGTTTGAGGACTTTGATGATAATGATAAGCCCTATTTTAAAAGAGAGTTTCTGAAACCTTTACCACATGCCCCTCAATCGGAGTCATCAAAGGAAGAAAGTGATGAAAAAGAAGGTGATGGCGCTGAGACTGTTCCCTCTGGTGAGACCCCGAATAATCCTATTACACCCACCAAAGTCTGGTAGGGTTTTCTGGCATGAATTGGACCGGGACGACGAGAAAGTTAACTCCGCCATTTAATCAAGGTACGTTCGAAGTTAATGTTTCTGCGTTTAATTGGAAGGTTTCTGTGTACAAGTAAACCCGTGTTAGGGTTTGTGTCTGAAGGTTTGCGTCGGGCTTGGTTTGCTCGTTAAAGTGGGATGGGAACCGGCATGAATGCATGGAGGTTTTCGGTGTGTTGAACTAGGTTTAGTGGCCGACCAAGGTGGCCACAGAAATAAGGGCCGGCGGCAGACGCCGCGAGTGCGACGTGAGTACGCCGCGCCAGCAAGGAAAATAGAGGCAGGAATGGATAGCGGCGGTGCCGTGGCAGCGCCATAGGAACGCCGTAGATGATGCGATTGAAGGCAGCAGGATGTCGCGGCGGCACCGTGGTTGCGCCGTGGAAGCGCCGCGCAAACGGGTGAACGCAGGAAGGTCTGGCGGTGGACGCCGCGTGATTGAAGGAGAGGCAGCAATGCGCTGCGGCGGGCGTCGTGACTTCACCGCAAGGATTCCGCGGATGATGAGGTAGACAGAGGGGCATGATGGAGGACGTCGTGAGCGCATCGCGCCAGCGCCGCGGGCTCCACCATTTAAAAAACGGACCGTCGTGTTCTCTACCATTTCCGATTCTGTTTCTTCTCTCTCCTCTCTCTCTCTAAAATCTATCTCTCCCTAGCTCTAAATCCGATTCTAAGCATCAGAATCGATGGGAATTGAAGGAATCATGCGAGATTTGAAGGATTAGCATCATTGAAACAAGATTCAAGCCTCAAGAACAAGATTTGGAGGATTTTCAAGAATTGACCCGAAATCAAAGGTAAG
>JBBYHH010351776.1:0-12115 GCA_038382905.1 Daphne laureola | reverse complement strand
AAGTCGGGTTTTTGGGAAAATGACAAATCGGTTTAAGGGTTCCGCGTCACCGACCGCCGCCCGGTTCAATAATCAGATGCTTCCGCCAAGTACAGGGATGCGGGGACGGTGGTGACATCCTTCAGGAAAAATACTAGACACAAGATGATGGATACTTAGAGTGGTAGTGATGGTTCATCAGATGAAGATAATGAAGAAAATGTTTACTTCATTGCCCAAGAAGATGATGTGGAATCCATCTGCTCAACCTCAATTTTATTAAGCACAAATAGCTACTATCAATGCGTTGATGACCATGAAGATGAGGTAACTAAACTTACTCAAATCTATCAAGAGTATGAGTCTTTAGTTTTTAGATTAACATACGAAAAGAGTAATTTTCTAAAAGAAGTGGCAAGTTTAAAGGCTAAAAATGAAAGGCTTTTAATTGATTTGAAAGAGCTTGTTGTTAGTGAAAAGAACATAGATCTTCTATTATGAAATCAAAGAACTATTTGTAACAAAACTGGTCTTGCTTATTAGATAGAAATGAAGCAAGCAGTGTTTCAAAACAAGTTTGGAAAAGTTACTTTTGTAACTTTCCAAGTCTGTCATAGGAAAGGTCATTCCTTACTCGATTGTTTGTTTAGGAACAAAAGACTCATCAAGGGACTGCGTCAAGTTTGGGTAATCAAGAAGATCCTAGACAAGGGAGGACCCAAGGGTTAGGTTCTCAAAGATAGTTAAACTACTCTTTAAGAAGAAGAGAGTAGGAAGGGAGAAGGAGACTCAAGCAGGATCTGAGTCACTAGTTGTTTCTTTAAAGCAAGCAACAACTTACCTTCTTTCCTAATTAGTAGAAGTTATTTTGTTAAAATACTATGCTACTAATCATGAGAATGAGAAATAGTTTTATTTTCTATATTGCAAGCATAATGAATGAACTCAGACTGTCTATCAACACGTTAATGGAAAGTCATATTAAGTTGTTCATCAAAGCACAACACAATTACAGGACTACAAATCTTGGAAAATTTGTCTCACATCTTCTACATGGAACATCAGGGGAATCAAAAAGTTTGCTGCAAAGGCTTTCTTAATAAGTAAAACTCCCAAGGTAAGTAAAATTGTGTGCATTGCATGAATGGATATTAAAATTGTGTATTATGGAAATCAATTTCATAATTATACAATTTGTTTTTTACTAATTAATTTCAATACTAAATTATATCAGGCATTAGGGAAATTAAAAGAGTTAAAAGTAGGTTAGAAGTTGAAACCATATGATGTTGAGATTGCTATCAACACATTGATAACAAACTCAACGGTTAGAATTTTTACCGTTGTATTTTCTTACTGTTAAAGAAAATCAACTAGAATGGTAAAAATCCTCCCCTTCTTAGGTATAAAAGGGCAATCCTCTTAAAGAAGGAAGATTGCATCTGATTGAGCAATTGCAATCTCTTCATTTTTAAAAAAATTCAAGATATCCTCTTTCCTTTCAAAAGCCTTACCTTTCTTTGGTTATCTTAACCTAGCCTCTCTACTCCCTCTATATAATCCCTTTCTCTCAAACCATTCTCTCATAACCTAAGCATTTTGTCATTTAGCTTCTCTACTCTTTCACTCTCAAATGGTCGATCCTAGCCAAACAATCAAAGAGGTGCTTCTTGAACTCTCAAAACAAAGCCTAGTTCCTCTAATGGTAACTCATATCACCATTCTTCTCCCATCTCTTCCATCCTCACCAATTAGAGTCTTAACTATCCATGAGCCTCAATCTTCTCCAAAGACTCATAGGAAAGATAAAGAGATAGCCAATGAAGACCAACACATTAATCCCTCACTTTATCATCACATTGATGACACTTCTTCAGTAGATGATGTCTGGAGTCTAGATGAAGAAGATGAAGTATGGCTTCCAACTAAGCTGGCTAAAGATGTCAGGACTGTCCTACATTTCATGGACACTATGGAGGACCTAGCAAGTGAAGGTCTATGCATGGATGAACTCTTGGACCAATTCTTCTCTCCTTCCTCCTCTTATAGAGAAGAAGTGGCTACACGCAATAAAGAGGCCAAATACTTATCTGAGCCTGAAGTAACTTCTAAAGGGATGAAGTCTTACTATGTACTAGGCATATTAGGAGCCATGATGGAGCTAAGAAAGCAAGGGCTCTAAGATAAGGAAGTCTGTGACATCTTCTTTCCTCTTACTGAGGAAGAAAAGGTGAAAAAAGCTAAAAGAGACAGATCTCAAGGAGAACAATCTCTAGAGCAGAGAAAATAAAATAAAATAGAATATGATAAAGACGCTGATGAACTCACCTATGTCTTTGAGAATGATACATTCAAAGCCAAGGTCTCTCTAAAAGCTACTCGCGTAGATCAACCAAAACCAGGACACAACATTGACATTCACCTTAACGTTACCCTGAAGAACCAAGAGAAAGATACGGAGGAACAATTAATCTTATGTCTAAGAATAGTTTTGTCTTAATTTCTTTTTTATGTTCTTTTAGTGCCTGTTATATCTTAGGTACCAAACATTAGGTTCTAATCAACCAATTTTTGCATTGGTTATATATATATTTCCTTGTTCTTGTTTGATTCTTATTCATACTACTGCTTCAATCAATTTTGGTATGATTATTCAATCAACACATTGATACTCATCCTATCAACACGTTGATGCATGTTATCTGCAGAGTTTTGTTTGACTTGAACATTGACTTTGTTGCATGCATATGTTTGTCTGAACCACTTCTTTTATACATATAATCATGTTAGAATACACATGATCTATCAAACTCTTTAAAAAGGGACATCCTTAGTTGAACTGCATATCACAACACTACTTTGTAAAAACTCATGACTATGCCTTATCTAAGTCAAAATGTAAGTACTTAGTATCAATTGCTCTGATAATTGCTCATTGGATCTATCAACTTTATGCAATATCATGACTTTTATATGAATAATTTGATCATGTCTATAGCGATAAACTATCATCTGTTATAACATGCATTGATCACAAGGATAAACTATCATCTCTTATAAGATGCACTGATCACAAGAATAAACTATCATTTATTCAGAATGAATTGATAATATCAGTACTAATGAAATCATTATTGAGCATGCTTATACTTGAAATCTTTGAGTAACTCGATCTTGATATATTCTTGAGCATTCATAGTTGATAAGTGTCAATCATATCACAAGGATACTCTCTGTATCACTTTGAGTTTATCAACATGTTGAGGAAAACTTTATAATACATATAGTCTGACTTACACTTCTTACATATTCACTCCTGTGGCTTGTACCTTTTTGGTGATAACAAAAAGAGGGAGAAATTTCTGGGCCATTTTTCCAAGGTTGGTATTCGGGGAAAAAATGGTCAATCTGAAGAAATAAGGGTAAAATGGGAAAATAAAATATGTTAAGTGAGAAATAAAATCAAGTTATGTTAGAATTTATTTGGTAAGGTTAGTATATGATAACATAAGTTAAAAATAAAATTAGTGATTAAAAATAAGTAAGGAAAAAATGAGTTAGTAAACTAAGTCACTAAGTAAGTAAGTAAGGTTAGTAAAATAGTAAAAGTAAAAAGGTAAATAAGTAAAGTAGTAGCACATGTGTATGGTAGAGATTTAATGGAATAAATTACTATTAATTAAAAGTAGTAGATAAAAAGTAAGATAAAAAGTAAAGTAAGTAAAAGAAATATCAAAACTTACCTCAGTCTTCTTCTTCTTCTTCCTTGGTCTGATTCACTGCTCCTCACCACCACCATTGTCTTCAAATTCTTCATCTCATCTTCATCCTTAGTTTATCAAAGTTATTGGTAAATGAAGTTTTGTGAGAGAAACATATAAGAAACTAGGATTAGAGCATCAAAATCCATTCCTTCTCTTTCTCTCTTGCTGTAAAAAACTTGGGGCTATTTGGAGACCAAGCTCTCTTCATTCCATCATCAATTACTTAAGGTAATATTATAAATTAAGTTAGGATAGTATGTTAGATTATTAAGTTAGGACAATTAAGTTGGTTGTGTAAATGTATGATTGTGTTGGTTATTGGTTAAAAGAGTTAATTGTTAATAATTAGAGTTGTGTGAAGGTTGGATGAGATTTTGACAAGTTTTGGAGGTTGGGGCTGATTTGAACATAAGGTAAAATATGGGTTGTGTAATATGTTTTGGTGTATGAAAGGGTGGTTAATGATATAAGGATATATATGTAAATTGATGTGGAAGTTTGGGAACTTTTGGACAAAGTGTTAAACTTGTAGTTTTGGAACGTGTTGAAAAAGTAAGAAATGGGACTTAGAAAATAATTCCATGTATGAATGTTTGATTAATTAGTAATTTGTTGTGGGTTAATAGGAATTCAGGAAAAGTCAGCTTCTGCGGGAAAATTCTGGTTGGCTCAGGGTAGCTCAGGTAAGGGTTTAACTTTTTTGATATGCACTCTGGTCTACCGGTATGTATATATGATAAGTTAGGACTAGTACTCGGGTCAAGGGTGGGGCCCAGTGTCTCCCGGAGCTAGTTATGTAGTAGCGGTAATGGTATGCAGGTTCGGAGTTCTGGCGACCCAATCACCCGATTGGGGATCTCTGCATCACTCTGTGATTAGAGATAAGGATTGTAGTGCCTTGATCTTTGATCGGCACTGTGTGACTTGAAGACTTATCTGTTTGTTTTTTTTGTTCTCGAAGATTTTCTGTTAAGGGTCCTAGGCCCTGGCTGGTACCATGCCCTCTGTTCTGTATATATATCTGTTCTGCCCAAGTGCTCCCTTTTGTACGGGGCCTTGGAGGCCACCAATTCTGTTCACTTCTGTGTGATTTATATATCTGCATCTGTTTTGTTCTTTGTTTCAGGTAATCTGGCAATGTGTTCCTGCGGGGTGATGTAACTTATGAATGTATGTTTGTATGTTATGTGATATATATATGAAATGTACTAATCTGTTTTGTGCAGGAATCTATTCATGACATTGCCCTACGGGACACACATATGGAAATCAGTCTGCTGTGCATGAACTGCATAACAGAATATTTGTTTGCGATACAAACTGTGCTAACCCTTTCGTGCAGGGCTAACGGTCTTCGCTAATCATGTCTTTGTAGGATTTTGTTTATACCATTATCGTTACTGCTACCCTTACTGAGTACCTTCCGAGGACTCATTTCCTTTCTGATTACCATTTTCATGATCTTCTGGGAAGAAACCGGCAGAGTAGACGCATGGTAGGTCAGTAGCTTTTAGGGATTAGAGCAGCAGTAATAGCAGCAAGAACCCTTTTTGTGGATTGTCATAGGAGATGATCCAACATCTGATAGTAGGTGCCAACATTTAATTATGGGCTTTGTAGTCGTAGAGTGAACTTGTACATGTAGTTAGAAATATTTTTGTATCCCACATGTGCATAGTAGGAAATTGTAAATTATCTGCTACATGTTTCGTGGGGAAGTGTTGGGCTCCTTTCTGGCGCACCTAGACTGAGCTGAGCTCAGGTTGATATAAATGTATATGATCTGCTGCATGTGGTATCTCTGTTTTAAGTGTATGGATTGTGTTTCGGGATTAGTATCATTGGTTATGAAAATGGATGGAAAGTTAAGCAAGTAAAGCTGTTTTCAGAAAAACTGCATTTTTTACCAAACTTCCGCGAATAAACCGCACCAATTGGCTAAGTTTTTTGAGCTAAAATGTTTTTTGAACATATCCCTATGTGTCTAGTATTGTAAAAAATTTACGGAATATGTTTTGGAGCTCTGTAGAATTTATTAAAAATGCTTGACTGACCAAAGGTTTGCTATAAATAGTTTGTAGAAAAATCTGAAATTGTTTCTGCATGAGTTTAACTGTGAAATGCAGGTTTTTGCCGGGTTATGAGCTTAACCCACCACGGTAAGGTGGATTCTGATTTGTGTAGGATTAAGGTAGAAATCCCGCCATCGCCCCCTCCCTCCGCGCCACTGCGCTGTGCCTCCGAGGGTGTCTGGCAGAGGCGGGTGGTGACATTGTTGTCTTCAACCACTTTGTTAGTTGATTAGATAGAAAATATTAGGATATTAGGATTAAAATGCAAAGTATGAAAAAGTGCACGAATTCATGTGTTATTAAGAACACATTGCATATTTCGGTAATTGATCATTTGAATCCATTTTCTTGATTAATGTGGATTTGTTTTTGTTGACTTTTTTGTCTTCAAACCAATTTTGTTTTGATGATTCCAAAATCTTGAGGACTTATTTGCAAAGTTTTGATAAACTTAGGAGCATGCACCAAGATTATCAATTCTTGTGTGATTAGATCAAAAGCAATGAGATTAAGTTGCAAAGTATGCAAAAGTACAAGAATTCATGTGTTGTGAAGAACACTTTGCATATTTTGGACTATGAGCATTTAGATCAAATTTCATGATTAAGGTGGACTTGTTTCTTAGGCACATTTGTAGGAAAATTAAAGGACTAATGATGGTATTACATCCCTGGAAGCAACAATCAAATTATCAATCAGAATAAAAAAGATATTGGATTGTCAAATTACAATTTGATCATATATGGAAAGTATTAAAGGAACGCTTGATGCAACAGGCATCAACACGTTCATACCAGAAGAGCTCATAATTCAACCTTCATGAATCACATGCTTCAAGGCATCTAAATAAGAAGAAAATCACTCCACTACTGAGCATCGATAATTAATGACAGATCACAAGATGAAAGCTCACAAGAGATGAATGAAGAAACACCATCAAGTTGCTAAAGCTAGTCTTCATTAACACGTTGATGGAATGAAGAACATAATCTGTGAAGATCTGGAATGGCTAGAAATCAATTTGGAAATGGCCTGAAAGCTCTAAAATGGAAACTATTCATACCCAATGGCTATGAATTGATTCCATACACTCCTATCCATTTATGAAGACTTTGGAGCCTATAAAAGATGAAGAAAAGATGGAAGAGAAACACACAACAACATACACAATTGATATACTACTCATCTATGAATACTTTACTTCTTCATCACTCACACAGAGAAGAAACTCTCGAGCTATGACTCACAAATCTACGTTCATCCTGAAGATCATCCTCTAGAAAGCTTTGACTACATCAGAATAGAGTTCATCATCAAGAAATAAGCCTACTCTACTCTTTACATTTTCATTCCGTATTAGAGGCTATATCTCAAGCTTATATTGATCAACATCATTAGTTGGTGGTGGTAGACTAGTTCTACATCACTGATTAAGTGATACTTCCCAAGGAAGAGTAAGGTTGATAGATTGCTCTATCAACGTGTTGATCACAACATTGCTGTCATTCTTTCTAAGTCCTTTTTTTCAGGCAACCTTGGCCTAAAGTCTTGTGTGCCGGGCAACCATTAGACAAAGTCTTATTAGTCAGGAAATTAAGAAGGTGCTATTAGTCAGACACCTTGTTAAGTCTCGTATGTCAGGTAGTTGTGGCATAAAGTCTTGTTTGTCAGGAAGCCTTTGTTTAAGTCTTCTGTGTCAGGGAATCTGTATAAGCCTTGTGTATTAGGCCTCAGTTCTAGTAGAAAATCTCAAGTGTGAATTGTGATCAGTGTACAACCACGCACACTTTTCCATGATGTTTAAGGTAGTAAATGCATCATTTCTACCTCATTATCATTACTTTTATGCATTTTACTTGCAATTCTCACATCTTGTAGGTGTAAAAAGGAGCAATCAAACATAAAAGAAGGTTCAAGATGAGGTTTCATGAGTTGTGGAGCATTCAAGACCATCTTGGACCAAATTGGAGAGTTGGTGATCGAGAAAAGAGTAGTAGAGGGCAAAAATGCACATTTTAGAAAATTGAAGAGCCAAAATGAAGTAAGGTTGACGCCAGTTCAAGATGCTAGTTTGGCCCCTAAAAGTGGCACCATATGAAGACCAAGGTGTGTGTTATGGTTCCACAAGGCATGATAAATGGACACCAGACACCTCCAAGATGCCAAAAGTGGTGCCTCTTATAGACCCGGACTCAAGTATGAGGTGCAAGAAGGTGGAGACAGTTTGGCCTCCTCCAATAAGCACTTGGTAGCCTCACTCTCCTGGCGGTTTTTCATCCTTATCTGGATTATTTTGCCATTTTGGACCATTTTCACCCTTCTAGTGTAGTGTTAGGTACACAACATGTTAGGGGTATTTTAGTGCATTAGAAGTAGTATATATAGACCATCTAGGGTCATATTTAAAATCTTAATTTTGGGGATTGGTGAGACCATCTAGTGTTAGGTACCCAACATGTCATGTTTGGTATGATTAAATGTCCGAGAGAAATTTAATTGACACAATATTTGTGGAATTGATAGATTAACCATCTAAGTGTCAGAGATGACCTTAGAATGTTGATTGGTAAAAACCTCGAGAGCGAGTCTTAGACCACAAAAGTGGCTAAGCTCACTCTAGTTATGACAATGTTGCTTGCTTGAGAGAGGGGCGATATGGTTGTAGTTATTCACCTCGAACATGAAAAGGAAATTGTTTACATGATCCTTCACTGAATTGATGTATTGATTTAGATACGGTAATTAAAATTCCATGTCTCTAAGTAACTAGTGGTAGTTTAGGTTGTATGTGTGTTTATGATATCAAATGCTTTAGGTTCCTATCCTAGAGGATTGGATGATCAATTATGAAAGAGTTATAGATATCCACCATTGTCGATTAGTGGAGTTAGAGATAGTCTACCTCTAGGACACAAGATTAGTAGCACACGCATGATCTTTAGGACGCACAATGCACTTTGAAAACCCATGATTGAACTACATAAGTGTGGTCTTCATTCCCCTACATGCTCTCATTTATATTTCCTCCTTATACTTACATCTTCACTCTCATATCTATCATCCCTCTTGTTGACCATTGCATTCCATAGTAGAGTAGGAACACACATTGCATATTTTTACTCTAGGTGCTCCGATTCTCTTGGGTTTGATCCCTTATTTCAAGCCATTATACTAAGATAAGATATAGTTAGGGCTAATGAGATGTTTATAAATGTATTTGATTGTTATTGCTTAAACCCATGTTGTGATTCCAGTACACAACACCCAAAAGTAGCAAACTTTAAATTGGCGTCATTACCGGGGAATTGAGTTTAAGTCTAGAGGATATATGTGTTATGTGTGTTTGCATCATACTTCTTGTATTTAGTTGTTAGTGCTTGTTTACTTTCTTTGTTGTTTTCTTTTTGTAGGTAACTTCTAGTGCTACTGATGGCACAAAACAAGAGGCCTTTGTTTTTGGAACTTTGCGAGGCTATAGAGGGATTAAGAGAAAATGGAATAGACATAAGCTGAATGTAGCCACCTCTGTAATACCTCAGGGACATTTACAGGTGTGACATGCCTTCTTTAGAGAAGTTAGTAGAAGATTTCATCAAAGAAGAGAGAGAAGGTAGCAAAAGGTGTGAAGAGGATTGCAACACTTTGACAAAATACTTGATAAAAATTAAAGAAAGGATCAAGGCATCTTTGAGGAGCATTGAAGGTGTATATGCACGATTGGCCAGATATAGTCAAGAACTATTCTTTTAAGAAGGCCAAGAGGTGATTAAAGATGCCACGAAAGAGAACCAAGGTCATCAATGGAAATATTCAAGGCCAATAATGAAGAAATGACACTTGGAGCAAGTTAATGGAGACAACATTGGAAAAGAAGAGAAGTTGAATGGGGTTCACCATGATAGTCTCATAGTGACCCACTGGCCAATATTTAAACCCCTCTCTCAAGAGCTGCAAGGTGTATTAGAAGACATCTTCTGATTTTTCATGTGTAAAGAGGAATGACGAGTCTAATTCTTTTGCAAGCCATGGAGAGCTCCAAGGAAGATGAGCCTAATAGACCTTGGAAGGAACCATCCGCAAGACCTCCACCTCGTGGATAACATGAGAGTGAAATGAGTCATGTGACTCACCTTTCAGGTTTCTCCTAGTTGAGGGCATTAAAACATGATGCTTATGGGAGGCACCCCAACATCTAGTTTAATCTAGTTTCATTTAGTACTTTGTTTGTAATTTTGATCAAATAAGTGCTAACATAATTTGGATGAGAAATTTTAGGCACAGAGGTGTAGTAAACATCATCATCAAACATCACCCTACATTGAAGAACAAGGTATCTCTAAGTCTCTACAATTCTTTGAAGATCTTAAGGTAATTACCTTCACTTGAGATTACTTTGTGTATTAGAGACTTCACTTTACCTTGCCTACTTTGTTCTTCTTCTGAGCATGCCCTGCCGGATGTTTAATGATGCTCGTGCACTAAGCATGCTAGCATCAATTCTTTCTATGCTTGATGAATGTCTATTGATAAAGATAAGCATGAATGTGTATGATATGATCAATTACAATTTGAGTTAAGTGTCATGTATCTGGTATTATGGAGCATCTTTTACCTTACACCCACATGCTCTGAATGAGGAACATTTCGGTGTAGTGTCAAGATGTATGTTTCATATGCTTCATGACCTTATGCACATTTCACAGGACATTCTAGCTCAGTATTCGCTATGTTTCCTTGCACATCATGTCTTCCTTTCATTCTTGATGCATGCTTCAGTTAGTACCATACACCTTTGCATGACTTGCATGAACTATATCTTTGCACTTTTGTGAACATTTTCAAGTCATGGATAACCTTTTCCTAAAGTGATGCATTCTAATTTTTGCTTACCTTGTTCCACACTCTAGATCTTGTATTCATTGAATATTTTTCTGGGTATTTTGTCAAAGGAGAGAGCATACTAACTCTTCATCATGAAAAGACTCTGGAGTTGATTGGATCCAACTCCCACCTAAAAGGCATTAGAGGGGCCTAACTTAACCCGTAAGGTACGCTTCTAATTCACCCTCTTTACTTTTTTAGTCCAACGCATGTGGATATGGTATCGA
Source organism: Daphne laureola (assembly GCA_038382905.1). NCBI lineage: Eukaryota > Viridiplantae > Streptophyta > Magnoliopsida > Malvales > Thymelaeaceae > Daphne > Daphne laureola. The sequence goes on along the minus strand of JBBYHH010351776.1, from coordinate 1,192 downwards.
TTGAGTTTAGGGGGATTCACGTGTAAATCATGTGGGAGTTGGTTTAGTATGTATGATGATGTGTTTGTATTCCTTGAACATCGATCCATGCCACTTATACATTATCTTTAATGATGCATGATCTTTATGTTTCAATTAGTTGGTTGATGTTTAGGACCTGTGTTAATATTGAATCATATAATCAATTTAGTGGTAGAATTGTGTTCTTGGTGATCTAGATGGAGAATTTTTACCCGGTGAGGTGTTTGGGCCAAAAATGTTTTTCCAGAAAAAGAGAGTGAATCATTCTTTGTTGAGAGTATCTTGTCTAATGTTTGAGCTAGAACTTTCTTACTTGAACCATTCAAATCCACATGTGTTGTATGAATAATCGGGAAGAAGACAAATTAGGAATGAGTCACTTGACTAAAATAGGCAACCTAATCATTAATTCCACTAGATTACCCCATTTGAGCCTTAAGACTATTCATTCTTATAACCACATCTTGAGCTAACCCATTCACTTACAACACTTTTTCATTCTTGTACTTCATGTGCATGCTTGTGTGGGCTTTAGGTGCTAAATCTATAGGATGTGTGTACAATTTGGGTTTGGGGGAGTACATCTATATTTTTTGACGTATATGAGAGCGAAAAGATCATCCTTGGACATTAAGCGAGTATGTGCCTAGTGTTGTAATCAGAAAAGAAATGAACCAAATATGAAAAGAAAAATATGAATGAAAGGGTGCAAAAGTGAAAAATTTAAGAAAAAGGAACTTGTGCATAAAGAAAGATCCAACGATGAAAAAAAACAATTGAGAGGCTGAATTATGTGCAAATGTATTGAAAAATTAAGTGCTAGTTACAAAAGAACGACTGGGTTTGGGGAGTTAGTCTATAGACTTTAGCAAAGTTGTCAAAACCAACGGGCTGAACTAACGGGCAAATTAACCTGTTGGTACGTACCAACAGGCTAACCCGTTGGTTTATGCTCCGGTAACAACATATCAACGAGTCAGCTCGTTGGTATGGCTGGAATATAGCATACCAACGGGCTGACCAGTTGGTATAAGCCATACCAACGGGCTGGCCAGTTGGTACTAGTACCAACGGGCTGACTAGTTGGTACTGGCCATACCAACGGGCTGACTCGTTGGTTCAGTCTCAGGCATACCAACGAGTCAGCCCGTTGGTATGTTGCACTATTTAG
>JBBYHH010351666.1:0-12116 GCA_038382905.1 Daphne laureola | reverse complement strand
CCACTAACGTGTCTCGGGTGCAGGATTAGGGCTAGTAAGACGCCTTAAAAACTGTAAACGCGTTAGAAACATTAAAAACAAAGGAATTTTTTTGAAGGGACGGGTTTTTAACCGTAAATCTTTTTAAGAGAAATCCGATTCATCGACCACCGCCCGGTTGCCCCGACTTCTGCTTCCGTAAGATATTTCCACCACGTCGGGAATGAGGGTGGTGGTGACATGGGGTTTGTTGTAGAATCCTTCGCCTTGTTGGTATTGGCCTCTATTTGCCAGATATTGCACAAAGTTGGACTCTTCATTGTTGTCCTCATAAATGTTAGCATCTAACACTTGTTTCGGAGCTTGTTGGTTGGCTTAGTTCTTCATGATTTTTTATACAATGGATGTGAGGTCTGCCATTTGAGGTTGTAGTGATGTATCAGCATCTACTTCATGCAAACCACGCCTGATACGGCCTGCACCTCTTCGGTCATCCGATTTCTGGTGTTTCTCCTATACTTCTAATAATTACAAAAGGTCTCAAGCTTATTCGGGTTCTTTTTGCATGAACCAGCCCCCTGCGGAAGCATCCAAATGCCTTCTAGTTCTCTCAGATAAAAATTCATCAAAAAAACATACTTGATAATCACGATCCACTCCCGCTTGAGGGCACCTTTTAATAAGCTCCTTCAATCTTTCCCACAATTGCGCAAGTGTCTCATTCGAGTCTTAAATCTCAAAATCTGATTTTTGAGTTCAAACACCTTTTGCAGAGGGAAGTACTTCTTGATAAAAGAATGTCTACGGTCTGCCCATGAACATATCTACCATTGCCTAGCTCCTTCATTGACTAAAAACGGGAATAACCTCATCCACTTGCCTTCCTCCAAAACTCCTTTCAACTTAATAGTGTTGCATATAATATAGATTTGATCCAAGTGCTCATTAGGATCTTCATTTTCAAGCCAGTGGAAGCAATGCCTTTCTACATAAGTAAGCACAAGACCAGGAATAGTAAAGTCATGTTGCACCGGTGTAGGACGGATCAATCTCTCTTCTTGCTCACCAAACCTTGGAGCAAACATATCAGAAAGCGTTGGTCCTCTTATCTGCTCACCTTGCTATCCGTTTTGAGCTTGATTAACTCTATTAGGAGTCCCATTTTGTTGTTGTCCATTCACATTGGAAACATCACCATTGATAGGAATTTCATTAGCATTCTCATTAGGGGAGCCATTTCCATCATTTCTTAGAATGTCATCATTCAATAATCATCCAAGACCCTCTGGACCATTATGACCATTTCCATTATCGTTCCTTCCTTGATTACCATTTACTCCATTGTTTCCATTGACAATCGGGGTTACAAAGTCCACCATCCTAACTTGTTGCCTAATCCTCCTCAAGGTTCGATTGAGTTCGGGATCATGAGGCATAATTGAAAAAATTGGCCTCCTTCTCATAAAAGTGAGTACCTACACATAAAAACAACAAAACACTCAAAAAACAAGTAAGTAAAAGGGAATACAAAAAGAAAGGCAAATTAACACAAAAAAAACTAGAAATCACCAAAAACACTCTCTCGGGCAACAGTGCCAAAATTTGATCGATGTGCAATGTGTAACAACTTTCTACAGCAAATCACTTTGTCAAATTTAAATTTATAAACCTCACTACGCAGGATCTAATCAATCCTAGTATTATGGCTCAACAAGTGTGGGTCGAACCCAAGAGAGAGTGTGGTTGAATTTCTAAGTTCTAATTTGAAAACTACCTACCGATATGGAAAATGGTGAGTATGATGATGACAAATTCATGGATGAACAGTAATGGTGTCGAAAGTGTATGAAAATCAGTAACTTGTTGTGCAAGAAATGCAAGGGTAAAGATGTAAATTGCTTAAAAATAGGAATTCAATCAATTTCAAAGGTTCTCCTAGAGTAGCTTAGCCTAACCAAGAGGGTTTTCTATGCCTAATACGTCATAATTAGATGTATGAACAAAATTAGGTCCGGTTTCCTCTCGCACAACCGTTCTCCTTCTCACTAGGAAACCCGCTATTAGACTCTCGTCCTACAACATCGAATCCATTGAGGTATAAAGAACAAGCAATAGCTACTAATGGATCGAATAAAGGTCTCTGGTACTCCTAAATGATCCACAAATTGATTCTCCTAACTCTAATTCATCGGAAGCCCTCTCGAGCATTCTGACAAATACCAAATCACATGTAAATATAGGGCTAACATACTACACACATGATAAATGATGGTAAAAGGCCAGAGATTCAATATTAAGCAAAAATTACCCCCTAGGAAAGCTAACCCTAGGAGATCATAAGCTACTACTCACTAAAACACATGCTAATCAAAGAAATCAATATGTAAACAGACGGAAACATGATCATAGATAAAGAGATAGGGATAAAGATCACTCTAGAATTCTTGATCATGAAGAAAACTCTGGATCTCCCATGGAAGAGGCTCCAATCCTGAAAATTACTCAAAATATTTAAGAAAATCGTATCTCCTCAATAATCTGATCTAAACTTACCCTAAATCACTATATAAACTACTAACTAAAGTTCTAAATGACCCTAGACACTTTGGTCATGTTAGGCAACTAAAAAGTAGTTAAAATGGTCTTAATACTAGCCTCTAATTCGGTTACAAAAATTATTACCGAGAAAATGACATCTAACTAAAAGGAGAGAGAAGGCTGGAGGCGCTAGTTGCTGGCGCCAAAACCAGCACCTAGAACTAGCGCCTCCCTCACAACGGGTGGCATAAATTGCGCCTCCATGTAGCGCCTGGTAGCGCCTTGCCTAACGCATGGTTGGCTCTAGACTAGCGCCTAGGAACGCCTTGGATGTGCCTTGTTGCTACTCCTTGCTTGTGAGTGGTGCCAGTATGAGCCGCCAAACTGGGACCTTGAAGTGGTGTCGGCCTTCTTCCGAAATTGCACTCTAACTTCTCAATTTGTGCAATTAGGCCCTCTTAGTTCTTCTCTTGGACTTTAATTCTCTATTTTAGCCCGGGATACTCTTCAATGCTCCGCACTTTGCCATTTTTATTCCCGAACCTCCAATTTAAGTGCACTTTACTCCTTTTTCACCTCAATGATGTGCATTCTGCAAAAGATAGATAAAATAGATAAAATGCACTAATGACATTGTAAAATAGGCATAAATGATGAGAATAATGCCTTAAACACCCCAGAAATGTGTGCGTGTTTGTACACTCATCATTGGACTTAGCTCAAGTCAGCTCATGCCAACTCACTCTCACTCAAAGGAGCTGGGAGTAGATTAGCATTAGCTCACCTCATCTAGAAGTAGCTAAATTCAGCTCAAAGTTAGCTCACTTTAGCTAGAAGTAGCTCTAGTCAGCTCCACTCTAGCTCAAGTTAGCTAGAAGTATCTAACCTCAGCTCAAGTTAGTTAGAAGTAGCTAACCCTAGCTCATGTTGTCTATACGTATCTAACCCTAGCTCATATTAGCTAAAAGGTAGTTAACTCTAGCTCAAGTTAGCTAGAAGTAGCTAACTTCAGTTTATGTGAGCTAGTCTTGATGAAGAAGTGAGTTTTAGCTCAATATGAGCTGAAAGGAGCTCACATAAGCTCATTTATCTGTGAAGTGACCATTTGGAACATCTTTGAGGTGTTTCACCTTGTTTTATAAGTGGTAATAGTCATTGGTACCCTTTTGCACAAAATAGTGGTATTTTCGTAAAATGTGGCACCAAAGGTGCAAGGTGTATCCACCTTCGCATAAGGGGTAATAATAAAAACCTTGTAATTGATAATAACCTTCTCCTAAACTTTAGTCTCATCAACCATAGGTCTCCTTGATACAATTCCCAGGAAAGATGATGGAGTCACAAACGGTATCGCTTAAATGCCACCTCCTTAGACTGAATCATACCAATTTGACAGGGTCCCTAGAGACCTTAGTAATAACTATAGATATTTATAACAACCTTCTCCTTGCTATGTACTAGCATGGATCACAAGGTTTGATAATTTACGGAAATGATGTTGCCTAGCTTGAAGAAATACAACTATAGAGATAGTGATTACCTCAAGTGATGGTGGATGATAAAGAATAGACCAAGGACCTCAACTCAAAGGTGTGAGAGGCAACCTTAGGTATGATTCTCAAAGATCAAAGTAAAGCCTTAAGGGCTAAAATGGAGGAAGAAGAGGTGAGAGCCCCAAAATACTTATCTTACTAGAAAGAAACTATTTCATAAAATGAGTTCTACCTTACAATGAAAGAAGGGGGGTATATATAGGCAAGATGGCTGCCCTTAATATCTAGATATTTATCCTAAGGAACTTTCAAGGAAGCTTCCTTTAGATATTTATCTAAACTAGTTTAAACTAAGCTAATTAAGTTTAATACTAAAAGTAGCCTTAAGTAGATGTCTTAGCTTAAGTGTTACAAATGAAATCATATCTTCACCAAGCGGTGCATGAGTCATGGTAGGAAGAGATAGAATAATACTTTAACGGAGTTGTAAGGACCATGGGGGCATTTTGGGCATATTTTGCAAGTTGCTTGATATGATAATGTTATGTGAGCCCGGATGGTTCCTTTGCATTGTTGAGGGTTTGCAGGTCGATTCCAAACTCTCCAAGGACCAAAGTGAATATTTCATAGACCCTTGTGGTCACTCCTTTTATTGAAGTACCACTTAGCTATGCTTCTGGTGACTTTTTGAAAAAGTCATTTTGAGGGTAGCATTTCAGTGGCTCGGATGAGGCTACCTTCTTTTATAAGTAGTGTGCAGATGTTCGTGGCGCCTAGTGAGATCTTATTGAATCCTTCTTTAATCTTGATTCCCATGATCTCCATACTTGTGGCTACATATCATATTTGGCACCATTTGGAGGTTTAGGGGACAAGCTGACATTATCAGAAATGGAAATACTTGTCCACATAAATTGATGCACAAGATTTGTTTGAACTCCGATTGAGATGAACTTGTGTTTGTTGGAATCCTCTTGAAAATACATTTCTAATGACACCAATATTTGGAAATGTTTGGGTGTTAACCATGGTTGACCAAAATGTTAACCAACATTGACCGCAACTCCAAGGACTTTGAAATCTTCAATTTGGCTCTCAATTGTGTCCTCCACATCTTCTAGGTGCTCTCTATCATACTTATCCTCCAAGAAACCTCTTGTGCGATCCTAAGTCATTATCAGGTAACCTCCTTGGTGGTTACCAACCTATAACCCACCAAGGGGTGCCCCATTAGGCAAAAAAGGGCCATTTGGGAAGGCACCATTTCACCAAAATAGGTGGTTACCCTAATCATGTGGTCTTGGATGTAGATAAGGGGTAGGGAACACCATAAAGGCAAGTATAGGTGATCACTTGGCCTTAAGGTAACATCCACCCCTTAACCACCCCTCATCATATATAAATAGAGAAGAGAGGCCGGCCATAGAAAGAATTTTTTACACTTGGAAGTTACATCAATTCTTCTTCATCTTCCTCTTCTCTCCTCTTCTCTCATGTGGCCGAATTGATCAAGCTTTTCAAAGAGCATTAAGAGTGGAACTCAATTGTGTTTCTTTAACACAATTTCACCTTTGTCATCATACTTCAAGTTAGCCCTCCTGTTGAAGCAATCTACCCTCCATTCTTGGAGAAAGAAGGAGCAATCTTCCACCAACAAGCAAGGAAGAAGCAAACATATTTGGGGCAAGAAAATCTCATTTCCTTAAAATGTTTGTCCACAAGAAAGGTATGTATTTTGGTCCTTGTATGTATGTTCATGTGTGTTCTTCATCCTTCTACTTGTTCATGAAGAAAAGAGCATGATTATATCAAAATACATCATGCCTTGTAATCCGCCACTAAAGTGAACTTTTGTGATCATATTAACATGAAATGAGATACTTGAAAGATCTAAAATAAAAAAAAAAGAAAAAAGAAAAGTTGAGTCAGTAGGTGCTACATCAAAAGTGAATGATAAAGCTGATGTTGATGAGGAATACGAGTTTCAGTTTCCTTCACCGAGGATTTACCTTGCTAATATTGATAGTGGAGTGAACAAGTCCTTCCTTATGAAAATGCCACCTGCTGAAGTTATAGAAGGATGCCATATACCAACCACAATGAAATCAGTAAGTTTAATGTTATATGGAGCTATATAAAGACCAGGTACTTCCTCTGTATTGGTAATATTGAAGTAATAACAAATAACCATGGTTATATTCTAGGTGCCTATTGAAACAACCACACGGTTACAGAGACTGATTGGTGGCCTGAAGATGGCCCTAACTGATTCAAGGAATAAGGCATCATCCAAAATTAAGATGCTCAAAGTTGACATGACATGAAAGATGGATAAACGTACTACCTCATCTTCCTTACGATCGCAACGAACCTTAGTTACAACTTCCTCTTCTAGATCAACATCAAAGGATCAATTGATGTACAATTCTCAATGTGATGATGCAGTAGAGAATGTTGAAGTTCCAAAGGAAGATGACTATGATAAGATGGGAGATTCCAAGGATACGGATGAAGAAGCTTCTGAGCAAAGACACAGTGAAAGTTGGGGTGTTTAGTGTACAAACACACACACATTTTTGCTATGTTTAAGGCATTAAAGTCATCAATTTTACCTATTTGCATTGTAAAAAATACACTTTACTCATAAATTTTGAAGAATTGTACGTGTGACCATTTGTAGGTGAAAAGGAGCTCAATGTGCACAAATTGATGAACAAAATGAAGGAGTGTAAGATTTAAAGGTTGATAGAAGGACCCAAGTGCACCAAGGAGAAAGATGGAGGACCAAAGTGCAAAATGGTGCATTTTCGGGTAGTAGGCAGAGGTTAGAGGTGCTAGTTTGCCTCCAACAACTAGCGCCCCTTAAATCCCAAGCGACATCACTAGGAACTAGTTTAAGGCGCAAGAAGGCACAGTCAGGTGCCAATTTTCTGTGTGAGGTGCCAGTTCAAGGTGCAGGGTGGTGCCACCAAGCGCTAGTCTGCAGCTCTCCACCTTTCAACTTGCACTCACGGGTTTCTTTGGATTTGTTTGATCTTATCCTCTTTTTATCACCTTGTAACCCCTATTTTACCCCTCCTAAATATATATTTAGTAACTATAGGTTAGGGGTACTTTAGGGTATTGCTTTTAGTATATATAGACTAACTTAGTTTTTATGCATAAACCCTAGGTATGAATTTCATATTCTTTCTTGGGATTTAAGCCTTTAAACCTCAATTTCTTTAGGGGTTGAAGGCCTAACTTATGGAGAAGAAATCTATGGGTGAATTGTTTCCTTTACTTCCTTTATTTCATCATTTCTAGTTATTTTAATTGTTATTCGTGTATGTTTACAACATTAACTGGATGTGATTACTGTTATGTCTTAGTATAATCATTTTTAGAACTCAAGTAATCTATCTCCATGATTGTTCTTGTTTGATTTCAGTCTCTTTTTGCATTTTCCATCATAGTATGCTTTCTTGGTCATACGTGCTTTCCATCTAAGTGTTCGATCAAATGCCCGAGAGTGCTTTGATCAGCATAGACCCCCATAATTGATTGGTAGGCTTACTTGGAGCTCAAGAGGGCCTGAGTAAATCCCTATTGGTGGGATAGTTAGGCATTGTAAACCTCAGAGAGATACGAGAGTGGCTAGGAGGTGAATCCTCTCATTCGAGCGACAGATTGATGTGCCTGAGAGGGGAGCAGGAAAAATTTAGTCACTCACCTTAATGAATGAATTAAGAAATTGATTGCTTGAATCCTCAGTGTTGTTGTGTTAGTTAGGAGTAAAGTAGCTTAATTCACCTATTTTGTAGGAAATCATGGTAGTTTGGAATGTGCTGGTAATTCTAGGAGAAATGTCTTAGATTTCAATTCTAGCAAATCTGATGGTTGATCACTGGAAGCTAGAGATGGCCTCCATAATTGGTTGGGAGAATTAGAGATGATCCATACCTCGAGGACACTATTTTAGATGCACAAGTATGTTCTTTAAGATGCACGATAGTACTACGAAAGTCCATGATTGTCTACCATAAGTGATGCCACTTCTTCCCCTCCATGATTTATTGTTTTTCCTTGTTTGCATGATCATCATTTCAGCATTTTCTGCCTCTCTCTCTTGCTGTCAATATTGGATTCATGCTTGCTTTTTGCACAAGCTACATGTTTATAAACTTAAACGCTCTATTCTCTTAGATTCGATCCCTCATTTGAGCCATTGTACTACGATTGACATCATTAGGGCTCAATGATGTGTTTATAAATGTATTTTTTTTGTTAGAGCTTAGTGTGCTTCAATTACACCTTATCATGTTGAGCAAAAGCCTAGCTGACAAATTGGCATTGTTGTCGTGGAATCAAGTGTATGTTTAGGTTGTTAGTGAGTCTTGTGAGCATGTCTTCTTACTTCCCCCTATAGTGTAGTGAATTTTTAATGCATTTTCCTAGTCAAGGGCGTTAAATGTGATGCTTCCCGGAGGCACCCCAATGATTAGTGTATGTAAGTGATTAGCACAATTTTGTGTAAATAAACAAGGTTGATACACTTTGGATGTTTCATTTTTAGGAACTTGGGAAAGAATTGAAGTTCAAGGATCTCAAGAAGATTAAACTTGAAGGAAGTTCAGATCGACTAAAATTTTTCAAACAGAATAGAAGATCGAAGAACACACGACACTACTTAGTGACGCTACCTTATAACGCGATGTGCTCTTCAGGGTGCAGTTGGAGCTGGGTTGATGGGCAAGGTGCCATGACGGGGGAATATTAGATGATATATGGCGCCACTTGATCATCCTAATTTGTACATGGCAGAAGTTCTAGGCAGTACAATACTAGCGCCATGTACAAATCTAGGCACTAGTCTGGAGTGTTTTTCTAAGCTATTGGCGCCACTTAACCGCGGCCTAGTGGCGTCACCAACTTATCCCCGCCATCTAAAAAAGTCTCCCCTCCTCTTTGAAATCTTCATCCAATCTTCCAAGTGTGGCGCTTCATTTTTTGATGTCTTATCGACCTTCAACAACTGATCACATCAAATTTAATATTTATATAAGTTCCTCACTGTAACGCACGATCTAATCAATCCTAGTCTAGTGGCTCAATAGTGAGGGTCGAAACCAAGAGAGAGTGTGGGTGAATTTGTTAAGTTATATGTGAATCTACCTACCGATATGAGAGTAGTTCAAGGTGTGACTATCTACTGATATGGAAATGGTTCAAGTGATGATGATAGTGATGATGTGATTCAGTAACTTGCAGTTCAAGAAAGATAGAGTAAAAATGTAAAGGGTTTGAAAAATGAGATTCAATCAGTTTGAAAAGTTATTCTAGGGTAGCTTAGCCTAATTTCATGGATTACCTATGCTTAACATGTCATAATCAGATGTATACACAAATTTCAATTCAGTTTCCTCTCAGAAAACCGTCCACCCTCTCACTAGTAAACCCGTTACTAGGCACTCTCGTGCTCTAACAAAAAATCCATTGAGGTAATATTAACAAGCAATAACTACTCTCGTGATCAAATAAGGTTATCTCAAACTACCATAAGATCCTCCAATTGATTTTCTTAAGTCTAATCCACCAGAAAATCTCTCAAATATTCCAATAAATTACCAGATTGCATGTAATTGTAGTGCTAGCATACTACAAACATGATAAATGATTGAAGAAGTTCAGAGAATCAATATCTAATCAAACAAGCATATTAAGCATTGTTAACCCCCTACGCAAGCTAATCCTAGAAGATCATAAGCTATTACTCACTAATAGGCATGCTAAGCAAAGAGATTAACATGCAAATAAAAAAAGGCATATTCATAAATATAAAGATAGGTTTAGAGATCACTCTTTGATGCTTGATCATTTAGAAATTCCATGATCACCCATTGAAGAGCCCTCTAATCCTCCCAAATACTCCAAAATAAGTTTCAAATTTGTAGCTAAAATCCAACTTCTAAATAATATGACCCTAAAACCTATATATAGTGGCTTCCAAATTTCCTAAATGTCCCTAAACAAATTGGTCATGTTAGGCTACTAAGAAAGGTTCAAAATGGTCTTAGCGTAAGCCCCAAATCCGGATAAGAATTTCTAACCGTCAGGAGAGAGAAGACTGGAGGTGCCAATTCTAGGTGCCAAAATGGTGCCTTAAAACTGCGCCATGCCTAGAGGAGGAGCCCATCTGGTGCCTGGTAGAGTCACATGCACCTTGCACATGGGTCTTCACATGGCGCCATATTTGGTGCCTTCTATGCTGGGTGGTGCCACTTTGAGGTGCCAAACCAGTGCCTTGAAGTGGCGCCAACTCTCATCTGATTTGGCCCTCTAACTTTTCAAAATGTGCAATTTAACCCTCTCAAATCTTCTATTGGACTCCAATTCTCCAATATAGCTCCGGATGATCTTCAATGCTCCGCAGTTTGCTAATTTCCATCTCGAACCTTGAATTTATGCTCTTCTAAGTGTAATTTCACCTCAAAGATGTGCATCTTGCAAAAAATAGGTAAAATAGATAAAATGCACTAACATCATTATAAAATAGGCATAAATGATGAGAATTGTGTCTTAAATACCCTGGTAATGTGTGCATGTTTGTACACTCATCACACCCCCAAACCCAGATGGTTTCTAGTCCTGAGCAAAGACAACATCTAGGAAAAATGAAAATAAAGATTTCTAAATTTAACCACCTAGGGTATTTACAGAAAACAATCTTTGTTATGTTGGAAAATTAAGAGAATTAGAGTGAGTGTACAAACTAAGAATTATCATGTTCAACATGGCTTCACCCATTCTAATGAAAGATCCATGGCTCCTAAAATGCAAAAGTGAACCACATGTGAAGAACTGTTTAACATGCATGCATAGTGAAAATCAAAGAGGCTCATTGATTCTTTAGAATTTATTAATTCTAAGGAAGGCATAGACTCCTTCTTTAGTAAAATTCATTTAGCCCCAAGATTTATCTAGTGAATGTGGGTTGCCCATTGCTCAACACTTTTTATTCCACTTATTCACTTTCTTCTTTTTTTTTGTGGTTTTTTTCTGTTTTTACACATTTTTTCTGTTTCTTTTCTTGAGTGTTTTTCTGTTTTTTCACCCTTTTTAGGTTGTGTGAAGATGAATGCCTACGCTCTTAAGGTAAGATCCTAGGAGAGGGACTATAGGCCTTTAATACGGTATAGACAAAAATATGTCTAAGTATCATCCCGGGCTCAACTACCCTAAGGTGCGATTGAACGCATACTTGTACCTTAATTTCGCACTTGGAAGAGAGAGTTAGGCCAAGCCATAGTTTTGACGCATATGACCATAACTATCATTCCAAATGGACTGAACTTAGAGTACTAATATTAGGTCCTCACCTAGAAAATTCTCATCCACAAGCTAGCTAAATCTCAATTCCTACCATTTTCATTAAGTTAGTTTTCTAGCCCTATTATGTGAAGCTTTTCATGCTCAACTACCAACTTTAGTCCTAAATTAACACCATATAACATTCAAAACAAGACTTCACATAGAGTCCACAAACATATTATAAATAAGATTCGTCCCTAGAAAAAGTCAAACTACGCTATAGAACATGCAATCCCATCATAGAAAGCATACACACTCATCATATTCTACATACAATTTGCTCACAAAGTTTTTCTATTTTATGATTTTTTTCTATTTTAGGAAAAAATTCAATTTTTAGAGTTTTTTTTTTGTAAATAAGTTATGTACATCCTAGAAAAATAAAACTAGATACTTGGGTTGTGATTAAGACTCGATACTTCATCAAAGGTGTTACAGTCACTGCGGGTGGATGGTGACTTTCTAATATTATTTGCCCGGGTGTCAGATTCTTCTTTCTACGAGACTTTGTTTCAAACGTGCGGGACACATTTTCTATTAATTCTCATGTCCTGGGATTCTGTTTGAGGTTCATCTCCACAGGATTTCACATTTTGATATTAGTACGTGAGTCCCGAGCTATTTTGCTAAAATTTAGTTTCAGGGGGAAAATGATCATTTTAAAAAATTGGAAGAAAATGGATATTAATTTGGGAAGTGTTGTTGGCGCCAAAGTGGTAAAATAAAAGGGAGATATTTTGGGTTTAAGATATGATA
>JBBYHH010351556.1:0-12117 GCA_038382905.1 Daphne laureola | reverse complement strand
TCAATTCCATTCCTAATTCAACTCAAATCCAATACTTAACAAAAATCACCAATCTTATTCTCTTCCAACAAATTCGGCTAAGGCATGATTTTTCAAATGAGGGTGATCCATTCATCCTCATATCAATTTAGGAGCTCAATTCTATCACCAATTCAACACAAACCCTTAATTTCAATAAAAACACATTTCTTAAATTTCCCACCTTAAAATTTGGCCAAGTGAAGAACAAACCAAGTAGGGAATTTCCAAAATGAATCCAAGGAAGAATTGAGGTATTATGCATCCTCACAACACTTTAGCATCACAATTTCATCTCATCAAATCAAATCAAAAGAGATCACAAAAATGCCCTAACTTATTTCATGATGAAATCGTCCAAACAAAGGAGGAAGAAGAGATGAAGTCTCAAGCAAAAAAAGTGTTTCTAAGCTTCGATACAACACTTTGGCAACTCAATTTCAAGCCAATCTTCATGATTCAAGAAAAGGGCTCAAGCCCTAGCTCACCAAAATGCTCAAAATTGGGCTTGAAATGAAGATCACGAGGAGGAAAGCTTATTACCTCAACAATTTAGCCATGATCCAAGCTTTTCCTCAAGCAAAAATGGAAGAAATTGAAGAATCCATCTTTGCCCCATGAGAAGTTAAAGCGTCCGCCATGGAGAGGAAGAAGGAAGAAGATGAACTTTTTTTGTTTTCTCTTTCTTCTTTCCTTTCTAATTTCATCCTTATACAAATAATAATAATATCTTCCTTTTCCCCTCTCTTTTATTAATTCCAACCATAAACATAATAATCTCTTATCTCTCCAACTTTTACTTCCTACCACATAATATTTCCCAACATCACAAATAATAATTCCCATCACTTTTTCCAACTTACCATAATAATTGGACATTTGTCCAATATTTTAACCAAAAAGTAATTTCCACTTCCAAAATATCTCTCATCATATTTCTCATATCACAACAAAATAATTCTTTATGCCTCCTTCAAAATGGTGCAAAATTATGTGTCCAACATAATTCCAATTTTATCCAATTTTCTAAAAAGACCATTTTTCCCTCCAAAGTGAATTTTGGCAAAATGGGCTGGGATTCACATATCAATACCAAAATGTGAAATATCATGGAAATAAGTCACAAATGAATTCCTGGGACATGATACTTAATAGAAAACGTGCCCCACACATTCAAAATGGAGTCTCGGTACTACAGAATTCCGTTCCCCTAATAAAATAATATGAATAATTACCGACGTCCTGAGGTGGGCTGTAACATCCTCCCCCCCTTAGGACTCTTGGTCTTCTAAGAGTATCCTCAATGTCAGAACACTTAAGTAAAATGTGACAATTCCTTAATACTCACCAGGGAATCTGACCGTTAGCAAAAACCTCAGACTAATCCGCAACACAGAAGAGCCACCGATACCTCATTATGATGAGGTTCGGTGCTGCGGACTAACTACTTCTGTGTAGTCAGAATTAATTCTCGGAAGTTCTCCCGGAACTTACCAATACAAAACATGTCGGATACCTCACACATAACCGTGAAATCATACTGATGCCAAAACGGATCATACCTCTAACTGATACTGTTTTAAACTGAATCCTATTACAGATTCTAAACCCAAACTATCGAAACAACTGACTGTTGTGATGCGGAACAGAACACATCGCAGGGTGTATCACAAAATAGAGCAGAACAGAACAGAGCAAAACAGAATAGAACAGAATACCTGGCAGGTATAATACAAAACAGAACACCTGAATGGTGCGATACAAAATAGAACACCTGAATGGTGTAATATAGAGCGAAACACCTGAATGGTGTAATACATAATGAATAACGGATAATCAGATTTTAAACCACAGATGATCTGAACAGAATCACAAAGTGACTGTGTGCTACTACAAATTTCCAGATAATCAGAATGGAAGAACATCAAACAGCGGGCACTACAACATCCAAATGACTGAATTGTAGGAACGAAGCTCTCAGTACCAAAGTACCGACAAGGATGGCGTGAATCCTAAACCCTGTGAGTTATGGGCCCACAGTGCTCCCTTAGAATAGATCAATTTGATAATGATGCATGGGGTGTGATGAGTTGCGTGCCACAGATGCATCCTAAATCATGTCATCCAATGTGGACCATGGCCAGACGGAATAGAGTTCAAACTCCCATGTGGTCCCACAGGACAAGACGTATCCCAACACACCACATATCTTTAGACTCATGGGTTTCAGAGTGTTAGAGAACCAACATACCGAACTTATCTCGGAAGGTGTTATATGCACAAACCAAAATTGGCAATCATCACCGGGTTAACTCAACAATCCTTGATCCTAACTTATACATGCAGAACGTCACCAAACTAATGTATTTCATATCCAAAATATGTACTATGAAATTTCCTTTATTGGAAATACATCTCGTGCAGAACTGATTGTGATGACTCCACCAAACCACTGTCATGAGTTGGAGGATTACCCCTATGACCAAGATTAATGCACGCTTTCACAACATCCCAAGGTCACAACTAGGGGAGTTAACAACAGAGCACCATGCCGGTGCAACAACGGACTCAGATATCGGACAGAATCAGAATACCTTGTTGGTATACCACGGGACAGAATTGATGCAGAATGAATTATTAAGGCAGAACTGTCACAAACAGAACTCCGGCATGGAGTGTCATAACCTGACACCAAATCGGAACACATGTGTGAGTCGACCCAATACAGAATGAAACTAAAGTAGCATACCTCAAAACCACTCCCTCGGTAGTAACCAACAACTCCCAGAAGAAGAACTCTCATTCTTCCTCACAAATTTAACTGGGATCAAGTCTGGTTAAGCTTACCCTTTACAAGATAAGCTATGGAGCTGCACTCCCTAACTGCGAAATTCTGAAACTCTGACTCTTGAATTCAGAATATGAAGTTGGTAAGTAGACCAACCCTATAATTCTAGACTCCTCGGTGCTGGGAATCTTCACCAGAAAGTAACCTTATTACTTATTTTCCACTTCACGAACAAGTCGGAATGTCATTGACATGACTCCTCAAATAGCTCCGAGATAGAGTCTAAGTCCCTGATCCTTGAGTAACCGACATAAGGTAAAGAATGTCAGAACGGAAGTGAATTCATGCTGAAGTAACCCACGAACACATTCTCTCCCTAAATAGACTACAGATCATCAGTTTTCAACTCAATGGTGCATTCCTGAATCACTGGCGCAAACCAACTGAGGGCGGTTCAACCTGATGATAACGTGATCTTCTAACTCACAGATAGACCTGAACACTGACTCATAGACCACTGACCGAAACCCAACTCAGACAACACTCGAAACACTTGACGGTGTAAAGAGTAGAGTAGGATGTGCAACGGTATGGACATGAAAACAAATACCAGACGGTGTGGGTATTAAGCAGAACACAGCTAGGTGTAACCACATCTACAGACCTACATAACCGAAGCGGTTGACACTCGGTGTGTCACATAACTATGGAAATCAGACACATACTGAGTGTTGCAGATACGAACTCCAACCTCCCTGACGTGAGCGGAAATAGATGACACTTGTCATGCCATAGAATCTACAGAAAACTGACATAACTGAACATGGACTGGGGTTCACAGTCCCAGACATGCCTATGACCGTCACTCCTAAACACAAATCTGACTCAGACCTTTAATCATGAATTCTGACCCAAACTTACCAACCAGACTGAGGTAACTGATGGATGAATGATATGCACACCCTGTTATGACCCTGAACCGACCAAGTACGTAGCTATGGTTCACGATCATAACTCCCAAGATCTTCCCTAAACTACTCCGATGATTTATAAAACAAAATGCTTAACTTAGTTGAAAACGGTTTAAAAAGAGTAGTTTAGCAAATTAAACATCCGGTTACAGAACATTCAAAGTGTTCTTGCTTGCTAAAAAGAAAGGAAAAGTAAATAAAATATAAACCATTAATTAAGTGTTGGGGTTCCCGAGTCTTCAAGTAGTCGACAGCTGTCCTAGCCCTGGTTATCCCGTCCTCGTGCCCTGATGTTCCTCCTTGATCATCTCTCCCATTCTTACAGGATGCCAGGTTTCTTGCAAGTAATATTGAGAGGTGTGAGCAGTTTTTCGATAAATAAATGAATATTAATAATAATAAGTAACTTGCAAGAAAAGAAAGTAAACAAGTACGAGAGAGGGATTCGAGGAACTTACAGGGGGGTGGCACCCCCGCCAGGAAGATGGTTGATCCTAACTCGGCTAGCGCACCTATGTTCTTAGTTCTACCTGTTGGAGATGCTTCACGTTGTAACTCCAACTCTTGGTAGTTCCCGCATAATAAAGTTCCCGCCCGGTTACCAGTCTTCGATCTTCGTGTCCCAATGCTCCCAGTTTAGCTTCCGTCAGTAATTAATATTCATCGGCACCCAGCTCCAGCTCAGTGATGATACTCTGACAATCGTGTATCAAGAGTCCCAATCATGCACAGAGAAGGAATATGTACAAATAGAAGAAGGCTGGCTTACATTACAATTAATCCCTCATGACTGGAATCGGTTATGAATACCTTATAAATATACTATTTAAGACTATATTCTTTAACATTCGTGGTTGTCTTATCTACACTCGATATCCCAGTTATGCATTAATAATTATAGAAGAGACCATGTTAATGGAACATGGCATTATGTCCTTACGGTTGATTAATGTTAGTCTAGCTTCAAGGTTCACCAATTCTTATGATTTCTCTTCCTTACTAATAACATTAGCATTTAACGCACTCCCCTTTTTAACAGTTAATCATCAATTAGTAAGTAACCACCAATTAGCAGTAACTAAAACTCATAATATTTACAACAACATCAACCTTCAGCCGTCATAGTATTACTTCGTCAAGAGCAACTGGCCATTTGGGAGTTCCCCTAACCCCTTCAAATTCATGCTTCAAAAAACATATAATTGACTCCTAATTGATAACAATTCACCAATCTAGCAGAGAAGCATTGAACAAGTAATCCAGAAAGAAATCCCTAATTTATCCAAAGTGATAGTTTCAGCCAAGTCTCCAAATTCACAAAAAATCCATCATCCTCATCATGCATCACAGAAATCAAATGGTAAACACAGGGAAAAGAAAGAGGAACCGGTTCTGATCTTCTATGATCACCGCCGCCCTGCCAGAGTTCACCAGAAGAAGCCTCCACACACCACTATTGTTCTCCGCACGTGCTTCTGCCTTCCTGTTCACTGTTGTAGAAATAGAAAGATTAGGATGTGGCTCTGATCTCCCCCTCCAGGCTCCGTCATCGCGTCGCATCTGGCGCCGACTCCGCCCCTCGCTCTCCATCTCGGTCGAAGAAGAAGAAGACCATAGCAGAACTCAATTCTCATTTCTGATTCTGCTTTCCTTTCTCCTTTATTTACATATACATACAATTATACTAATACAATAATTAATTAGTGGGCCCTCCAAGTTTCTGGTTTTGTTCATAAAAACCCCACTTGCCATTCTACTTTCAGTTCAGCCTTCCTTCTTTTTAACTTAACAATTTAATCACTAAACATTTCTTCTTATTTACCAATCAACCTCCATTTTTAGAATTTCTTGCAATTCTTCCCAGTATTTTGTCAATGCACTTCATTATGACTCATTTGGGAGGATGGGTCATAACACACCTGGTGTGCCCGCAGATGCAGAACCACTAAATTTGAAGATCTGACAAACTGACCTGACGGCACCTTCTGTCGACCAACTTTCTCACTAGCTAGACATGCTCGAACCACCTGTCTGTTGTTGGTCAGTGGGAGTGGTAGTTTAGACTACCATCCTAAGCCTCCCAGCGGCATCCCAACCATCAAGGTGCATCTCGTTGTGCCCCGAGTTAGCTACCGGTATTTCAACCCGGAAATCACAGACAGTACCTATCACCACCCCTTCCGTGCACGACCCGGTGAAAGCGGACGCGGGGTCGGAAGGGCAGCGGTGACGGTCACTTTACCTTTCTGTACGCAGCCAATACAATGGGTTATATCTATAACCTGGGCCCTAAATTCCATAATCATACATTCAGAACAGTTTCACAGTTCCCAACTAGACCACCTGTTAGTCAAATATTTATAAAGAATTCCACAGGCATCCAAATTAAGTTTCGTAAATTGTTCTAGAAACTAGACACTCACCGATACAACCACATAAAATTTCATAATTTTTTACCAAGCCATTCGGTATATTTTATTCGTCCAAGTTAGCCTAAAAACATAATTTCCTAAAACTTGGCTCAGGCCAGATACTCCGAAAGGAAGCTCCCTCCGGCAAGCATTCCCCGATAAAGTAAACATGCAATCATACAATATTCAAAGGCATGTGATCCATATCCATAAATGTCAACATCATTAAAATTCATCAACTGTGCATTATGCATACACTTGACAATAATGATTGTCTATGCTACATGTATAATGCAACCTACGTCTACAGAGTCTGCTTTACTAATAAAAGTATACACTTTGATCAGGGAGTCGAATCTAAAAGATTCTGACAATTGCCACCTGACATTGCTGTTGCTGCCACTACACATCAAAGATAAGGGTTAACCATCAGTACATATACAATCATTCTGTTTCTGTAAATCTGTAACATAGACAGTAACATCATCTGTAACTTCATCTGTAACATCATCTATAACGTCATCTTTAAAATTATCTGTAACATCTTCTTTTTCTCTACTGGGAACACCCCTAAACTGTACATTTCATTAAACAATACTTAGGAGAAATGTCAGTACCTCAGAATCACAATACAATGTGGCCTGGCGGGATCTCAGTCCGTGGCCCTAGACTCTGATTCTCCTAAAAGTATGGAGATATAAGGGGTGAGTTCCAGGGAGAACTCAGTAAGGGGTTAGGTAGAAGTAAAGGGGGAAAATCTTTGTTCATTGCCTGCAATGATAATGTTAGAATGACAGTATGCAGTATACAATATATATAATCATGTAAATGATACGCAATGCACCATTCCATTCAATCATTCTTTCATTCTTTATTTCATTCTTTCTTTCATTCTTTCATGACGGCCCTCGGTGGTTGTTTCACAATCCCCGAAGCTCTATAGTGGCGTGTAGTACTAGCGCGGGGTGTACGGTCCCTGTATATCATCATTATCAGGTCTACCACCGTAATCACGCAGGTCATGATACCGGAACCTGGCATAACATTTTTCATCAATCATTAGGTTCAACGGAATGGTCACAAATATCATGACTCCGGACCTGGAACATCAATCATCAATCATCGATCATCAGTCATCAATCATCAGGTCTACTGTGGTAATCACGCAGATTATGATACCGGGACCTGGAATATCAGTGTCGATCGTTGTGCGACCGCAATACATCATCATCATAGGGAGCTGTAGTCTCACATCAATATACCTGCAAGCCTTTACCCCTACCTTGGAACTAGACTCAGGATTCACCGGGCCCTACCCTCATCCCGAGAGCTAGTTTCAACCAGCCTATATATAGAAGGAGGGGACTAATGCATATATATAAGAAGGTTGAGCCCTTACCTGTAAGCAGCCTGTAAATCAGTCCATGACTCCGTGCTTGTCTAGCCATGCTTTTCGTTATCCGGATACCATTTCCATGTCTATTTCAGTACAACAGTACAATACATGAGATTTCATTCTATCATTACTTAACAATCGCCATAATCCGTGTTTCGGTCCAATTTACCAGTTTGGCCATTTCTTATCCATTATCCGTGAGATTCTGTACATGAGTAATATACCTAAGTATATCACTAACCGTGCCTTAACATTCCATTTTCCAGAACTGTTCATTAACAATAATCGGTATCGATCATTTTGGCTTGTTTTTCCAAAATAGGCTAAACCTTTTCTGATTTCTCTATAACTTCAAATTCATGCATTTCTATCCATTTAAAGATCATCCATGTATAAACATTCCATAATTCATCATCATTCATTGGCTTTGCAATTTGACCCATCTTTGAACTTAATCCATTAATCTATCATAGGCATTGATTCGTAACTCATTCCAAGAATTAAAGTTGCTTAGAATCATCATATATATATAATTGAAGAATCAAAACATCAGAATCAGACACTTTAACTCTACACCAAATCCTTTGAACATTGTCTTAGCTCCATGATTAAGCGATAATTGGACATAAGTCCAAATATTAATATTATCCTAAATCCACCCAAGAACAACAATTAAGTATCAATTTATCAATCCTGGTTTTCGTTCATCATGAGTCATGAGCCCTAGATTTCATCTCTTTCAATTCAAGATGTATGGATGGTTCAAAGCTTGTTTCTAGCTCTAATTCATCATTAGAACATACTAACCTCTTCAATTTTCCAAGGATTGGATGAATTTCCATCAGCCATGAATAGTAGCAATTTCGCCCCAATTCTGGATTTCATCAATTTTGATGTTGTTGGAGCTCGATTCTTGTTGCAATGTTGTTTCTATAATGTTTCCCACATGATTTCACTTCCACCTTGATCTTGGAGGCTTAGAATCGGATGTGGGATGGATAGGTTTTCATTTCTAGAGTGAGAGAAGAGAGAAGGCAAGATGAAGAAGAATGAAGAACAGATCACATGTAGCCTCTTTAACATTTATGGGTTCCTCGGCGTGACCCCAGCGTGATCCATCACGCCGTGGACTCCTCCATTTGTCAGCTACCCATTGTTTCAACTCCAGGAGTGATCCCTGGCATGATGATCATACCTTGATCATGCCCTGGACTACAAAAACACCAGCAGGCCATTTTTTCAGCTCCTAGCGTGATCCATCACGTCTCCAGCACGCCGGGAGCTCCAAAATTGCCCTTCCTTCACTTCTTACGCCCGTGTCAAGCCGAGGTGGTTCCTACCTCATTCCATGCGGAAATTATACCTTAAAACCTCCTGACACATGACATTTCATCTAGTTAAACCTTGACTTAACTTCCTACATAAAGTTCATCATTCTTTGTACCTTAATTGTGGGAACCGAGTTCCGGTGGCATAAAGTCACCATCATACCTTGGTAGCTGTAACATTATCCCCTACTTAAGACTCTTGGTCCTCCAAGAGAACCTTCAGTATTTGATATTTTTTGGGGTACCAGTTCATGATTTCCTTTTCGGGTTCCCAAGTTATTTCCTGTTCAGAGTGGTGTGACCTTTGCACTTCAACCACCAGGATCAACTTATTCTTGTGCTTCTGTGTATCTTTAACCAGTAACAATCAATATTTATGTTCTACTTGTATCACCTCCACAGATGCGGTTTGAATCAGATTCAAGAGCACACTTCTTTAGTATGCTCACGTGGAATACATCATGTACCGTAGGTATATTCGGCAGCAAAGCTAGTCGGTAACCCAGTTACTAATCTATGTCAACGTCTCACATGGCTTATATACCGCGGTGCTAACTTGCCCCGTTTGCCATATTTAACAGTTCTTTCTGTTGGGGCCACGTTCAACCAGACTTCATTGCTAACTTTAATTTCAAATCATGGCACTACTTGTTTCCTTAGAATGTAATACGATCATTCGTAATTTCCTATGTACTTGAACTTTCCTTATCTTTCCGTTGTCTCTTTTATGACTTCAGGGCCAATTCACTCTTGTCTGTTACTTCTGACCATCAATGGGGCATTACGTATTTTCACCCGCATGTATCGGTCTCTCTTTTCCCCCGAAGCTTAGTATGTAACTCTCAAACATGTATTTAATCATCTGAATCTTCCTTTCTGACTGTTCATCGGTGTAGGGACAATACGTTGTACTCAAGTAGAGTTGCATGCCCAAGTCTAATAAACATTACCGTGCGGTAAACCATGGGTTCCTGTCTAATGTAGTGAAATTCAGTTCCCCGTGTATCTGTACATTCTTTCTGTCATACAGTTGGGTAAGCTTCTTCAGTAGATCTGTTATCTGGATAGAAAGAAATGCGCACACATAGGCAGTCGGTCCATAATTATTTCTATAAAATTATAGTGTGACCATGTCAGGCCAACCCGTCAACAATCTATAGTGACATTACTCCATTTTCAGACAAGAAGGGGTAATGTCTACAGAGTTCCTGGCAGTCCCTGTTCCTCAATCTTAATTCTCTAATTAGTAGCATACTTAGCGACATACACGGCAGTGTGCTTCTGTATACCTCAGAGGGCCATATCGTCAGTTACATACATGTGTCTGTGAATACAGTAGTTTAACTTAACTTCTTTACCGAGGTTCATACCGTAAGTTACACAGAACATAACAGTTCCTGAGTATTACTTGAGAAATTGACCATTAACGGTAACCTCAGACCCATTGCCATTACAGAAAAGTTTAGTGTTGTTAGCTATGGTTAGCCACATTTCAAAGTTTTTATTGTATCGTCATTGCAGAACATTCTAGTCATCCTTACCTATAGAGGGATTTGTACCAATGCCATTTAGTCATCAGAATATTTGGCTCATATGGCACAAAGCAACATATACTTACATATCTGAACCTAAGGGTTCAAACTATCTTCCATTTATACCATGTATTATGTCACAACACAGAACGTCTTTACAGAATATCATTAGCGGTTCTCTCAGTACAATAGTATCGAAATAGATCTATATCATAAAAGTTACATAGGTGTGATAGCTCGTGCACTACAGATGTCTCCTGAGAGATATTCTCATACTGTTACATTTTCTTGAACAATTGCATTCACCAATATCTCTACGGCCACCGAACGGAGATCCGTACATACACTCTACGTTCCATCGGCAGAAACCGTGTACATATCTTCACGTCCTACTGGATGGAAGTTGTTCTCATAATTCCACGTCCCATCGGATGGAAGTTCATATCATAATCAATTCCATCATTACCATTTACATAACCATAATCATTCCATAACTGTGCATAATTCCATCATCATATCTTTAACTGTGAACCAATATCAGACAGAATGGAGTTCAAACTCCCAGATGGTCCCACTGTACAAACCATAGCTCAATACATCCTATATCTTTTGATTCTGAATCTCAGAATATCAGAAAAACAGTTGCATCGAACTTACCTCGAAAGGTGGTACTTATGCATATATCAGCATCGACATTTGGAAATCAGGAGTCAGTAATTAGTAGTCGATAACCGGTCATCAGTAATCAACAGTCGACAATTGAGTGCTTCAATACCCTGATCATTAATCATATGTGGAGAACGCATCTCAACATATACATCACTCTTCTGCATTATACCTTCGGTTCATGCAGTACATGATTGCCCTTTTCGGCAATATAAAAGGTACAGTCATTATGATTACTATCAACTATAAGTATATGTGATGTCACTCCTTGACAATCCATTAATATATACCTACATTACCATTTCCTCATCTCCTCAGGAGGATAAATCTTTAACCGTGATTAGGAATTACATTCCCGTCATCCCGCAACCAGGATAAAAGATCTACTGATCGTATAATGTACCAATGCAATGACGAAACCAAACAATAAGCAGAATCAGTACATCATGTAAGTGTACCATGGGGTGGTATCGATACTGTTACACCCACCATGGACGCTTGGTTCATTTCCGATGTAATTTCGACCGGAATTTGGTTTTGTATGTAATTACCAGGACAAATTAATGATATGTAATGAAACATGCTTATAATTAAATTTCACATTTCGGGGATTAATTTGGAGTTCATTTCATGGGATTCTAGCAATTCACAATAATTTACGAGTTCCGGGACTTTTTGCCAAAAATTGGTTTGGAAGGCAAAATGGTCAACTTCGGAAAATTGATGGATGACATGTTTTTGGGCCAAGGGCTTGGGCCGGCCTTTGGGCCCAAGGTTGGGCCTCATTTTTGGCTGGACTTAGGCAAGGTTGGCTTCCTAGGAAGGTAAGGTAATTAGTAACTTTGGTAAAACATAAAGTGCTTTAGTAATTAGTAACTAGTAATTAGTAAATGGGAACTTTATTCTACCCTTACCTCCCCTTAAGAGCCAGATAACCCACCCCTTTCCAGCCCACCCTTACACTCTCAAACACTTAGAACATTTGAGAAAGAAAACCTAAGGAAGAA